>BPTQ01000007.1:143960193-144133362 GCA_019973895.1 Chrysanthemum seticuspe | reverse complement strand
TCACATTCATCACCACCACCATCAACTAAGTCAACCAGATCATCATCCAAATCCGTGAAGCAACCACCAAAGTCTTGGATTTCTCAAACACATGCAAGAATTGTGAAAGCTGTCAAACAAGTTAGAAAGAAGGACATGCTTCAAAGAAAACTTAATTGGTATGCTGAACAAATGCAGTACTTACATGATGAGAATGATGAGATGTGGAAAGATAGGAAAGCTATTCAGGAGTTCATGAGAAGTCATCGTCAGGGGGAACTAAATGAAATGATTGAAGGTTACACTCAAAAGTACCTTCAGGATATCGTTCCAAAAGTCCAAAAGGAACTGGAAAAGTCAGCAAGAGAACAAACCCACAAGTTTCTTCTCGACACTGTCCCCAGTGTGACAAAAGAAGTATTTTCCAAACAACTCACCCCTAACATCGTAGCATTGGTCAAACATACAATGGCAAAAGAAGCTGATCTCTCCGAATCTGAGTTAATCGCTAAACTAGTGATGCAAATGTCAAAGAGATCTGGAACGTTTACTTCAGATGAAGCTAAATTTTTCGAAATTCTACTTGACTATCAACTCAGATCGTCATGCAAGGAGTCAGCCATTCAATCCAAACGACCAAGAGATGACGATGATAAGGATAAGGACTCTGCACCTAAACGTCAGAAGCAGTCTGGTCAATCTACATCTATGCCACCTCCTCCACATCGGACTTCTTCTCAACATAAGTCTCCATCACCTTGGTCTTCTACTGATAAACCTCAGGACGATTCCGAGTTACCACCCCGGACTCATAAAACTGGTGATCACTTTGAGTATACGGGTGGTGACGATGAAGAGGTCCCTGAGCCCCGACAACAACCCACCTCACCAAAACAAGTACAGAAACCAACATCATCATCAAGGCCTTCAAAACAGAAGAAGACAACGACTCTGAATGACGTCGTATCATGGCTTGATGACGATAATACTGCTGAATTTGATTGGTTTGCTACTCTTGTTAATGACACTCCCTACCCTGAAGAAGGTCAAGAATTGGTAGACGGTAGTACACTGGAGCATGCAAAAATCTTGCAAGAACGATTCCGTGTGAAGAAGATGACGAAATCCGAGTTGAAGCGCATCAAGAATGACGCATTCCTTCTGTTGAAAAACAGCTCGGAAAGTGCAATCGAGGTTGAATATCACCTTGAAAACATTGCTCGAGCCATGTCTAACAACATGGATTGGCTCAACCCAGAAGCAAACATCGACTTCACTAAACGGAACAACCCTCCATACTACACTGACTGGACCAAACCTCTACCAACAATCGGCCAACCAGATGAACCAAGGATTCCCTTCAGATATTTCTTCAACACAGACCTGGATTTTCTTCTCCATGGTGGCGATGGTTCAAGAAAATACGCTACATCATTAACTCTTCCATTCCCAGCAGCTACCTACTCTAACTGCATAGCTATCGAGGAACGTGCAAATCACTTGTTTTCTGACAAAGTGCAAGCATACGACCAAGATGCATTGTATGGGATTCATCATTGGCCTGAACGCCGAAGAATCTACTACAGAAGCTGCCTGGTTCAGAAGTCTCAACATGAAGTGTATTGCTCAAAGAACATCGTGGCCATCAAACACATTGATCTCAAGTCTAAATGGGACTACACATTCTTGAAGAATATCATAGTCAAACGACAAGATGAACAAGACTATGAATTCTCAGAGGCTGACTTTGAGAACTTGTCACTCAACGACATCGAAGACATGTACCTTGCCAAAGTACAGGGTCGTATGAGACAATTCTCGACTGAAACTCAACGTGAATTTATCAAGTCAGTTCTCATCTTCATTAGACGCATTGTAATCAAAGAACGTGTCAAAGATATCCAGATGGCTGTTGAATCATATCAGAAACGTGTAAACTTCACTCCACCACAGCTTGATCTTCCTGACATCAACCAGCTCAAACAACTTACGCTCATCAGCAAACCTTTCGGCATTGTTTACCGCAGTGAACTTCGCAGAAACTGCTTAATGGCGTGTAGTGAGCTCCACAAATTCGGGGATCATACCTTGAAGATGGTTAGGGATGGATTGGCGTACAGATTGAAGGATATACGCTTGAAGGTTGGGAATCCTAAGCGCTGGAACTCTCAGGATAGAAGGGATGTGAGAAGGATCATCACCATGATTGATGAACGGTTGTTCAGAAGGGATCAGTTCAGACGCCTGGAGAGCTATGTTGGTGGTAGACCCAGGATAAACATCACCGGCTTTCAACGCCCTGTGCGCACTCCTGGGAACATCACTGCACTTCCTGGTACCCCTTGATTTGTTTCCTTCATATGATTTTGGATGTATGATTATATATATGTGGATGGCTTGTGCACACATAACAGTGTACAACCCGTATGTGTCAAGAAAGGACCCTGTGGTACGCCTCAGTGCCACAATCCTTATAAAAGGAGCGAAAGCTTCTTATTTTTGAGTAAAACCTATCAAACCTTTCTTTTTTCAAGGTTTTGCTCAAAAAGACAAGTACTTCCCCATATGATTTTAAAACCTCAACCGTTTATATCACTAATTGAGGGGGAGTATTTGATTAAAACTTTGTTCACAAATTGTTCACAGTGGTCACTCTTCCCGCAACACTCAAAATGGTCATATTTATTCTCAAAATGTTTCAAAAATAACATCTTATATGCCATTTTTGAGGGGGAGAAAATTTGTGTGATAAGAAATATGTTGTGCTGAATGCAAATGAATCCGTGTACCTCAGACTTAACCAACGAATTGACGGTACTAAACTGTTAGTAACTCGAAAAGACTTGTCCTGGACGGGTAATAATTTCAAGCTAGTTCGCTAGTGATGTAAACGTGTCTCGCAAAGGACTCGTCTTAGTAGAAGGTACCATTCGAGAAGCTCTTGATAGACATGAACTCTGACGGGTATGACAACCTTTCGAGGTTTGTCTACACCTTCAAGGTAGTTATTAGAGCTAGTTGTCACCTAAAAGCTGACAATGTAACTCTTTAACTATTCAACGTAACCGTGTCTCGCGGGAGATTGTCTATCTTTAGTGGATCAATTCATAAAGTGCGCGCTCTTTACTCACTGTGCATTTAACCTTTAAAACTATTAAGCACATGTGGAGGGGGAGTATTTATGCAAAACATCATCTCTCACAGTGGTTCAAACATGTTTTTCATTAACAAACCCTTTGAGAGATATTTTAACTTGCAGTGGTTTTAATGGCAAACATAGGATAGTCATGGAGTTATAAGGTGACTAAGGTTAGGAATAACCGTCCTATGATCCGCCAGAGCCGGAGGGATCTACCCAAGGACACTACCATTAGTTAGTGTTAGAAGTCCTTAGGAATGATTATAAAAAGGAGAAAATGAGAATCGGAGAAAGAAGGAGTTGAAGAATCAAAAAGAAATGTAAAGTAAAGGGTGAAAAGAAATAGCCCTCCAGATTATTCAACTTAGGGCAGACACCGGGTTCAATTCATATGCTACTGGTTGTCACTTAGTGACACCGGTATTGAAGATTAAAAGTCGTCATGGACCCAGTGACGCATGCACTAAACCTTCTTAGCCACTCAAGTTTCTCTCAACAGAAGCTTGTTTCATTCTCACAGGGAACCCTACATAAACTATTGGCTTTCTCTTAGAGATCGCTGGTATTGAAGAAGGAGACCCTCTCCCTAGTCTCCGCTCAGGAAAACCAAAACGCACTGTTGAGTCTAGAGCCACGAGATTCATCAAAAGATCTCTTAGGAACACTTGACATTTAATCACTTGTTGATCAACAATAAGGTCTTCAGTGATTCAGTGGTTCATATCGAGTCCTTCACAGATCTTAGCAATCTGTCGAGAACATTTATGAGAGGTTCACATCTGTGATCCTCAGTGATTGAATGGAAACTCCTGCCAGGGTCAACATCAAACAGCCCTGACAGCAGGTCGCTTCGGTAACTCCCCGTGGATTACGCGGAGTGTGTCTCAAACGATCTACAGTCGTGAGGTGATGCTTCGGTGTACCTCAGCGACTCATCTGAACTGTAGATGTACTTCGGTACATCGCGTTATCTCACTTGTGGGACTCCAGTTCAGGAACGGCCTTTGTAAGAATTAGAGTTGTGTTTTCACACTATGCTGTTAACACTCTCGAAGTTCAAACTTGTAAGTGCCGGAAACCGCTTATTTCTAACCGTTTGCAATGTTTTCTTCTTATGGAAGCTCTGGAGCGGAATGATCGTGCTGATTCTTCTCATGCTCACGCCAACATCATCACTAATGGAAGTTCTATTCAAAAGCAACACAATCGTCAGAATGATTCTTCGTCTAACCAAAGAATCTACAAAGTTAAAGACTTAGAGAACTTCATCAGTATTGAATTCCAACGCCATAGAGCGTGTGAGCATGTTGAAGAATGACGTGGAGACATTGGAGCAGCGAAGCAGACCTGAGGCAGACTGATGCAGACAACAACATACTATCACTTTCACCACAAAGAACATATGATCAAAGAACAAAGTTAAAGATGACGTCGAAGCTTAACCGTTCAAAGATAACTATCTCTCTACACTGGGGAGATTGTTTGAATCAAGGCAATTCCTCTCACAAGAAAGAAGAATGCCAGAAGACGTCACAGCTACTATTACATCAACGCCTTCACCGTTTACATTCATATATACTTGAGGGGGAGATTGTTGGAATCACTCCTAAACAGTATTTCAAGTATTTATATTTCATATGTAATAGGTAGCTTTGTTATGGCCTTTATGTTTGATTAAGGTCAAGCTTATGTAGAAGGCCCATAAGCTTGATCCAAGCCCAATAAGGAATAGGGAAGGAGAGGGAGTGTTGCCCTAGCTCCTTGCCTATAAATACATTGTAATAACCTTCATTTGAAGGTTGGTTGTTCAAGTTATTCTCTTTCACTCACTCCTTCGCATAACCGGTCATACTATTACGTGTGTGTGTGTGTTTAGCTTGTTCATCCGCCTTCATCTCTTCTCCTATAAGCTTGTGTTGTAAAACTAGTGACCTAACAGTTCTTGGTCCTCCATTGATAATTTGGTCCCTTGTTAGTCCAAGAACAACCTGCTGAGGGCTTCACAGCAGTGCTCCCATATCCCATCCCAGCATATATGGAGTCAACATATGTAGGCCAATAGTCATGTTTAAAGTATGAGCTCGTTGGTTGGCCATAAGGTCTAGTAACTGAACTTCTCCAATGAGAGTCAGTTTTAGCTGCTTGTGGGACATAAGGTGGAATATTAGCAACATTGGTCCAGTTAGGTTTATGTTTCTGGAGAGTAGCACATGCACCCAATCTTTGTTCATAAAAATCACAATCCTTAATCAAATGAAATTTACTGCCACATACAAAACATGTCTTCTTCTTAGAAGTTTTATTTAAATAGGAAGATGTTGGATTACATGCAGAAGTACTTAAAACAGATACATTTAAGGACTTGATTTTAACAGACTGATTATTCAAACATTTAAAAGATAAGTCTTCAGGAGAAACTGTCTTGGAAGATGATTCCTCAGCAGCTTCCCTAGAAGGCTCACAAGTAGACTGGGGTGCAGGCTTGGGTGTTGGTTCAGGCTTGGGAAGGTCAGACTTTTCATTTGAATCACAGCTTTCATAGGAAGTAGACCCTTGATCCGATGAATTGTCACTGTCAGAGCAAGAGACAAAGTCATTAGATGAGGTATCAGGGTCTGGCAAGTCTTTTGACTTTTTGCCATATAAGTGATGTGATCCATCAAAGTCAACAGTGATGGATAGGTCTGTGGGCATGAACTCACCTCTAATGGGACCAGGGACAGCATGCATTATACCTTCTTTAACATAATTAGCTAATCCTGCTGATGTAGGTTTACGCCCATCATACTTAGCTTCTGGACCTACATATTTTTGAAAACCTAAACCTATAGGACATGTCTGAGATTGACTAGTATAGATGATTCTATTTAAGCTTTTACCAGACATTTGCCATTCATTATTCCTATCAATTTCCTCAGCTAGCTTTGCCTTAAGTTCTAGGTTCTCAGACACAGCTTCATCCTTTGCTTTCTCAGTCAGTTTCAAGTAATTATTTGCAACTTCTAGATCAAACTGTAACACTTTTATCTTTTCTTCATAAGCTATTTGATTCTTCTGAAACCATACTTTTTGTCTTTCTACAGTTTTTAATGCAAGTTTATGAGCTTCATTATCAATATAACATGCATCAAACTTAGGTTTCATAGCATCAAATTCTTCCTTAAGTTCATTGTATCTAAGACTACAGCCAAATATACAGTTGTGTACCTGAGATAGTCCCATTAAGGCAAACTGATCATGTCTTTCATCTGAAGTGCACCTTGCAAGCAGTCCAAGCTTGTCAGTATCATGAGCTTCCTCATTAACAGGTTCATGTGCAGTCCAGTTGACCTGTTCATCCATTGTGAGGAGAGCTGCTGAAGCTCCAGCTTCCTGCTGTTTCTGCTGATAGGAAAGATATTTGGCTCCATCTCCATTCTTTCTGTCCTTGCATTCTCTAGAGAAATGCCCCATCTGATGACAAGAGTAGCACCTGACTTTCCCCCTATCAAAGCGAGCTGGTTCCTTTCCTTTGAAAACAAACTTCCTTCCAGCCTTTTCTTCAAACCTTTTGATGTCCACTGACAACAAAGCCACCTGCATTTTCAGCTTCATTTCCTCCATTTCAAGAGGGTCCACCTGATCAAAGTCTTCATATGCAAGATACTGCTGAGTATCATAGTCAGCAACAAACGAATGAAGAACATCCTCCATCACACTACTAGACCTAGCTTGAGAACTTGGTGGAGTGGGACGAGGGTTATGAGGTGAAGGGGGAGTTGAAGAAGATGATGGAAAGTAGTTGGAACTAGGAGATGATGGAAAATAGTTGGAGCTAGGAGCTTGTACCATCGTGTTGGAATGAGATGTCCCAACAAAAGCTGCATGGTTAGAAGAAGATGTACGGTAGGGAGTCCTGACATCTGGTTCAAGAGTTCTGAGTCTGTTGTATAGCTCATCAAAGGTGAGCATGTCCAACCCTCCTTTAGCCTTGAGTGCAATACTAACATGCAACCATGATGGTGGCAAGGACCGCAAGAACTTTGAGTTGCAATCTTCATTGTCCGGTTTCGCATTCAGCTGATTCAGCTGACTCAAGATCCTATGGAACCTGTCGTATCCCTTGTGGATACCTTCTTCTTCTGATATGTTGAAGTCCTGAAACTGTTGTCTTAACATGGACTTCCTCATTCTCTTTGATTCTTCATTTCCACCGAACCTTGCCTTGAGAGCCATCCATATGTCTTTAGCATCATCCATATGGTGAAAATCACAGAGATGATCTTCAGGTATGGCTTGAAGCAAGATAGTCTTCACTTTATGCTCTCTCTGCATGGCCAGCACTTCTTCAGCAGTTTTTGGTGGAGCCATGATAAACTTCCCATCTCTGTCAGGAATCATCTTCTTTAGACTATTTCCTTTCTTCACTACTTCCCACAGATTCCAATCAATATTTGAAATCCAGTTTTCCATCTTCATAGTCCAAAGTTCATATTCTTCCCTCTTTAAATAAGGAAATTTATCATTGCTGTTTGTGAGACTGAGCTGTTGCATGGAAGTGGTGTTGGTGTTGTTGTTTGTGTTGGTGACTTCATTTTCATTATCGGATCCAGGCATGGTGAATGAATGTTTGATTGTATGGGGGTGAGAATGGTTCTTAGTATCGTAGAGACTTTCCCGAGGCTCTGATACCACTTGTTAGAAACAAAGACCTTGATAGATCTTAAGCACTCGGGGATCGTTAGTGTTGCCTATGTAATCACAAGCAAACTAATAGAAGATCTCTACAACTTGGTATTGTAGCGGAAAATGAATACAAGTTATAGTAACTAAGAACACTTTTGATCCTCTATGGATCTTTGATTATTGAAACTCTATGTTTCTGATAGAATACAAGACTTGAGAAACTTGAAAGGCTTATCTATTACAAACTAATATGGTTTCTTATATAGGCAAGAAACCCTAATGAGCGTTGACAATTTACGCTACTACTACTAAACTAGACTAAGCATGCAACTAGACAAGCATGCAACTAATCATATTGTTTTGTTAATCATTTTGTTTATACTGATAAGCTCTACATAATACGGCGCCAACCTATACATACGGCGCTGACTTTTACTCTAAAACTGAGCTTATCTTTCCTACGTGGTTCCCACTTTCAGCAGCAACACACTGTCTGCATTATCACTTCTGCTGAAGTATAACTTCGGCAGCATCAATTCTTCTTCGGCAGAATCTCTTCGACTGAGGCTTCGGCAGAATCAGTAGTTTGTGCTTCGGCAGAATCAGTAGATTACCTTAATTCCCAACAAGTGACTTGAAGAACCTTCCTCGTGAAGTTATTGTTTTTATAAAAATACAAAAATACAAAAATATTTTTCTTTTCTTTGTATATATGTAAAAGATAAAAATACAAAAAGATTTTTGTTTGTTGTTTTTAAATAAACTAGAACACACAATCAATATAACACTTCTCAACTTGAGTGTTATCATTATAAGTTCCCGAACAAAAGATTCAAAACTTGCATTTGTGTCACTTGCGTGAATACACTTGTGATTATTGGTTAAAGTTCAATGTGTTTTGCCTCGGTCTTGTTTTAATTGATAGTGTTTTTGAAAGTGCATGCGCACTCGTTCTTCTAATTCTTCTAATCCCCTTCTTGAACTCGCCACCATTACGCGAAGACGAAATAGACGTCCTTCCCCAATAGTCGAACCCAAGATTCGTACTAATCCCGCCCTCGTTCCCGAAATGGCGGATACTCGAACCATGTCTGAGTTACTTCAAGCTCCCGTAGACGGCTACGGTGATGCTATCGTCGTACCACCAATTGACACAGAAAATTTTGAACTTAAGACTAATTTGATTCAATTGGTTTCATCTAAACCTTTTTGCGGTCTTGATAGAGATGAGCCCCACGCCCATATCTGTTGGTTTAATCAAGTGGCTTCCATTATTAACTTTCGGGGCGTCCCTCATGAGTCGATTAAGTTGATGTTATTCCCGTTTTCCCTCGAGGGGGCAGCCCGGATTTGGCTTGAGAAAGAACCCCCTCGTTCAATCACAACATGGGAAGACCTCTCTAATAAATTCGTTAACCAATTTTTCCCTCCGTCGAGAACCACAATGTTAAGAAATGAAATAACAAATTTCCGACAAAGATTCGACGAGAGTTTTGGTGAAGCGTGGGATAGATTCAAAGAACTTCTACGAAAATGCCCACACCACGGCTTCTCCGACCTTCATCAGATCGATACGTTCTACAATGCTTTAAACCCAAACGACCAAGATTCGCTTAATGCGGCCGCCGGTGGTAATATCTTGAGTCGTATGCCCGGGGATATTAGAACGATTATCGAGAACAAGTCTAAGGTTCTAACATCCAGAAACAAAGCGATTGTTGCTAAGGTTACTACCAATTCTTCTTCATCCATTGTGGAGTCAAAATTGGAAGGACTTACCGACGCTATTCATAGCATGATGAAAGAGTTAAAGTCCCAGATTCAGAAAACGGAACCAGTAAAAGCCGTTACCGAAACTTATGTTATTTGCGATGGTCCCCATCCGTATTACAATTGTCAAGCCACCGAATGCGACGTTAGAAATGCCACCGTGGTAGCTGCTCATCATAATCCTAATCCGAATCAAGGATACCTTGCTAATCAAATGGGACCACCCGACTTTGCACCCGTACCTACTCAACAAAACCGTTTTAATCAAAATCAAAACCAAAACGTTAATGCTAATCAAGGATACAATCAGAATCGAAGAACGAATTTCAATTATCAAACTCCTCAACCGCAAAATTATCAATCTCTTCCTCAACAACAAGCTTTTCAACAAACATATCCTCATGTTGCACCAATTCCGGAGTTTGAGAACTACAAGAAAACCACGGAAGCAAGCATTCGTAATATGCAAAGTGATAACTAATATGAAAGCTGAGTTGAATAACAAGATTGATACGACCATGCTCAGACAAACAAATGAATTGAAAAACATGATGGCTAGTTTCTTGCATCAAGCTCAATTCTCTTCTTCATCTCAACCCTCGAGTTCGGGATCTCTCCCGAGTAACACAATTCCCAACCCGAAGGGAGAGTTGAATGTTATTTCCACCCGAAGTGGTAAATCATATGATGGACCCTCGATGCCTACACCATATCCGGTGAGGGAAGTAGAACGAGAAACCGAGGTGACCAAGGACAAGGTGCATTCTACAAGCCCACGAAGTACTGTACAAGTCCAACCTTCGGTTGTCCTACCTCCAACTCCAGAACCCGTTGTTCCGATGACCATTCCTAAGCCTTCACTTCCTTATCCCTCGAGGCTTAATGACCAAAGGATCCGTGATAAAACGAATCAACAAATGGAGAAGCTTATCCAAATCTTTCAAGATTTTCACTTCGAGATTAGTTTCGCGGACGCTATTCTTCTTATGCCCAAGTTCGGTCCAACAATCAAAAATTTGTTGAATAACAAAGAAAAGATTTCCGAATTGGCTAAAACTTCCTTGAACGAGAATTGTTCGGCGGTTATCCTTAAAAAACTTCCCGAAAAGTTAGGAGACCCCGGAAAATTCCTCATCCCATGTGATTTTCAAGGCATAGTTCAATGCTCCGCTTTGGCCGATCTTGGCGCGAGCATTAACTTGATGCCACACTCCATGTGGAAGAAGCTTTTATTACCCCCGCTTACACCTACATGTATGATCCTCGAGCTTGCGGACCGTACAAGTTCTCGTCCGCTAGGTATAGCCGAGGATGTATTTGTGAAAGTAGGCAAGTTTCATTTCCCCGCCGACTTTGTTGTGGTCGAATTTGATGCCGATCCCCGAGTACCCCTCGTCCTTGGGAGGTGCTTCTTAAAAACGGGTCGTGCATTGATCGACGTTGATAAAGGGGAAATCACTTTGAGGGCAAACAAGGAAGCCGTTACTTTCAATCTCGATCAAGTTACGAGATACTCCCCTAATTATCAAGACACTTCCGTCAACATGATTGATGTCATTGACATTGTGTCGGAGGAGTATTCTCAAGAAAGTCTTGGATTCTCAAGTGGAAATCCCACTTCGGTTGATCCCATCGTCGCTCTCTCTTCCCCTCCCCTCACTCCGTTTGAGGGAAGTGACTTTATTTCGGAAGAGGTTGAAGCATACTTGTCTAGTGATTCGGTTTCATGGGAAATTGATCACGCTCCAATTGACATCGAGGGAGACATTCTTCTCCTCGAGAATTTGCTCAATGATGATCCATCATCACTCCCTCCTCAAGAAATTCATAAAGAGGAAATTAAAACATTTGAAAAATCTAATGATCCTCCCGAGGTCGAACTTAAGGACTTACCACCTCATCTCGAGTACGCATTCTTGGAGGGTGACGATAAGTTACCCGTCATAATTGCTAAAGATTTGAGTGAGGAAGAGAAAACCGCTCTCATAAAGGTTTTGAAGTCACACAAGCGAGCCATCGCTTGGAAACTTTCTGACATCAAGGGTATTGACCCGAGATTTTGTGCACACAAAATTCTCATGGAAGATGACTTTAAACCGGCGGTTCAACAACAAAGAAGAGTGAATCCTAAAATCCATGAGGTTATCAAGCAAGAAGTCATAAAACTTCTCGATGCCTGATTGATTTACCCTATCTCGGATAGTCCTTGGGTGAGCCCCGTTCATTGTGTCCCCAAAAAGGGTGGCATTACCGTTGTTGAAAATGATGAAAACGAGTTGATTCCTACTCGGTTGGTTACAGGATGGCGTGGTTGCGTTGACTATCGAAAGTTAAATGAAGCCACCCGTAAAGACCACTTTCCTTTACCTTTCATGGACCAAATGCTTGAGAGATTAGCGGGAAACGAATACTATTGTTTTCTTGATGGTTTCTCGGGTTACTTTCAAATTCCCATAGACCCACAAGATCAAGAAAAGACCACATTCACATGTACTTATGGAACATTTGCTTACCGGCGCATGCCTTTCGGCTTATGCAATGCTCCCGGTACATTCCAAAGGTGTATGATGGCCATTTTCCATGATATGATCGAAAAGACTATGGAAGTCTTTATGGATGATTTTTCGGTCTTTGGTGATTCTTTTCAAACATGTCTCTCCCATTTGGACAAGATGCTTGAACGTTGTGAAAACACGAATCTTTGTCTAAATTGGGAGAAATGTCACTTTATGGTCAAAGAGGGAATTGTCCTCGGTCATAAGATCTCTAAGAACGGGATTGAGGTGGACAAAGCTAAAGTTGACGTCATTGCAAAGTTACCTCCTCCCACAACCGTTAAAGGAGTTAGAAGTTTCCTTGGTCATGCCGGTTTCTATCGTCATTTCACTCAAGATTTTTCGAAGATATCCCGGCCTATGACCCGACTTCTTGAAAAGGATACTCCTTTCATCTTCTCTAGTGAGTGCATTAAAGCTTTTCAAACTCTTAAAAAGAAGCTCACGGAAGCACCAATTCTAGTTGCCCCCGATTAGGAATTACCATTTGAGCTTATGTGCGATGCAAGTGATTTCGCCATAGGTGCAGTATTGGGGCAACGAAAATCAAAACATTTCCAGCCTATACATTATGCTAGCAAAACTTTGACCGAAGCTCAAGCACATTACACTACGACGGAGAAAGAATTACTAGCCGTGGTGTATGCTTTCGAGAAGTTTCGGCCATACTTGATCTTGTCCAAAAGCATAGTGTATACGGATCACTCGACCCTCAAATATCTTTTTGCTAAGCAAGATGCTAAGCCGAGATTGCTTCGATGGGTTCTCCTCCTACAAGAATTTAATATCATTATCCGTGATAAAAAAGGAGCGGAGAACCTAGCGGCTGACCACTTGTCCCATCTTGAAAATCCTCATCAAGGTGTGCTTGAGAAAAAGGAAATAAATGAAACGTTTCCTCTCGAGACACTTAATGTGGTATCTCATCGTGGAGATTCGAGTACCCCATGGTTTGCCGACTTTGCAAACTATCATGCGGGGAACTTTGTTGTGAAAGGGATGTCGTCCCAACAAAAGAACACATTTTTCAAAGATGTTAAGCATTATTTCTGGGACTACCCCTACTTGTTTAAGGTTTGTGCGGATCAAGTCATCCGACGGTGTGTTCACGGCCAAGAAGCCGATGAAATTCTCAAAGCTTGTCATCATGGACCCACGGGGGGACACCAAGGCCCGAACTACACCGCCAAGAAGGTGTTTAATTCCAGTTTCTATTGACCCACGATTTACAAAGATGCCCATGACCTCGTCAAATCTTGCGACTCTTGCCAACGTCATAGCAGCATCTCTAAAAGAGATGAAATGCCTCAAAATGCCATTCAAGTGTGCGAGATCTTTGACGTTTGGGGCATCGATTTTATGGGGCTGATAAGGTTTTAAAAGGTACCTTTTTGAGGGGTCGTTTAAGCCCTTATTTGATCACTTTTGTATCCGTTATTGCTTAATATCGTTCATTTTCACTTTTTAGGTCTCTTGAAGGCAAAATGCTAGAATGACACTTATTTGGACGAAAAGGCGCGAATATACGAAGAAAATGGCCAAAGTCAGAATCGAGACACTCAAAGCTGCTGAAAACATAAGAGGACGGCGTCACAGCTTATACGCGACGCCGTCGGAGGATTTTGTGACGGGACAGAAGCTAAAACTCCTATTTTAAAGTGACGACGTCAAGTTATAAAAGAGTAGGCCGTCGCAACTCAGACGGACTAGATGCAATCCAGACGGCGTCAGAAGCTGAAGAGGACGGCGTCACAAGCATAAGGTGACGCCGTCGCAAGTCTAACGTGGCCAAGACGAAACCCTAATGACGGCGACACGATGGCGTCACAAAACATAAGGTGACGCCGTCGCATGTGTAATATTATATATAGAATCCGAATTTTTCAGTATTTATGTGTAGTCTTTTGGAGTAAAAACCTAAACCGAACCAAGGCTGTCTTGTACAGTATTTTAGGGTTCCAAACCCTATCTTACACCAAGATAAGTGTTTTACTTCATTAATACAATTATGTCTTTGATTATTTGTGTGTATGCTTACATGTTCTCCATGTCTGGCTAATTTACTTGTGTGTTTGCTTAGGGAATATGAAACTTAATTATTGAATATTGATTGGTTGTCTCTTATCTTAGTTGATTAATGATCTAGTAATGCGATAGGTCATTCGTTGTGTACTTAATGCTTGATTAAATCTTTGTGAACCTTAGAATATAACTCCTTGAGTAGTTGTAAGCTAAACCATCCAAAGAGTGCCTTAGAGTAAGAGTTTATTATCCCTAGTGGGTTTTGTAGACGAGACCCTTTGGTAAGTTCAAAGAGTTAGGGAGAAACGCATACCCTACAACCTTAGACACACAATGCAACTAAGAATAAGGACATGACAATTCAACCACCAATAGGAGATAATTAAGGAGTAGTAAAACCTAAGTAAACACATCTTTAAACTATCATACGAGCACACAATAATTAGACATAGACTACATACACCTTAGATTAGATAAGTAGATAAGTAGAGTAATCGGTAGCAATACCAACCCCCCAAATCCAAACCCCGAGATTCGTACCTTTCCTTTTCTTAAAAAATATAAAAAGATAAAAAATAATCTTCCTCAACCCCAACCTTAGCGTAGTAACTTCTCACTAGCATTCCTATTCCCCTATAGAACGATATTAATACCCGTGGCTTACCCAAATACTACACTACAACGATTAGGTTCACTGCCTAGGGTGTTGAAAAACTTGCTCGACGAAAAGGAAGTTCCTTTGACCCCGAACGACGCGTGTAGCGTTATCAAGTTTTTGGCGCCGCTGCCAGGGAATAGAATAGCTAGTTAGTAGTCCACCTCGTTTAGGTTTCTTTACTTGATTCCTATCAAGTAAACTTTTTTTCTCATTCTTAGCTTTCTCTTAGTCTATCCCCCTTCTTCGTGACTTTTGTTCGTAATCCCATCACGTTTCATCATGGAAGGTGATAACCAACCACTACTCATCAACCCACCACCAAATGACCCGCCAAGAGCCCGTACTCTTGGTGAATACTTGAGACCAAGCCACTTAGGCTATAGGAACACCATTGAGCTTCCCGACCAAGCCCAAACTACGACCCTGTGATCCGACACCATCCGGTTGGTGCAAAACGGATGTGCATTCCATGGACTTCGTTTCGAAGATCCAAATCAGCATCTTAGGGATTTCCTTAAAATTGTCGATTCCATCGACCTTAATGCTACTACTCGGGAGACCACGCGTTTGCGTCTCTTCCAATTCTCTCTACGGGACCAAGCTAGTAATTGGCTTGAGCGACTTCCCGCCGGCTCCATCTCAAGTTGGGATGATCTCACCTCTCGCTTCCTTGCTCAATTTTTCCCATCGAGGAGAACCACTAAGCTTAGGAATGACATCTTGATGTTCCAACAACGTCAAGGTGAATCTCTCTACGAAGCATGGATTCGATTCAAGGACTTACTTCATAAAGTCCCTCATCATGGCATTGATCTCTGGCTCCAAGTCCAACTCTTCTATGATCATGTCAGTCTCTCCCTCCAATGAACCATTGATTATGCCGCCGGTGGAAGGCTAAGTAACCTCAATGCTGAGGCATGCTGGGAGGTTATTGAGGACCTAGCTCAATATGAAGAGGAAGGTTGGGAAATTCCAGTTGTCTAAGAGAATGGGTCAACTTCCCGAGCACAAGCAATTATGAGTATGGAGGCCCAAGTGAAGGCGTTAATGGAAGTAACCACTCATGCTGATAAGCATGTGAATGCGGTCAAGGAATTTTTGCTCCCAAGAAAGTTCTGGCAAGATGAATTCGAGGACATAATGTTGACATTTGTCCATAAGCAAGAAAATGAAATAAAATGCCTCGAAGCTCAAATGCAAAAAACTCATGACACTTTCTTGGGCCTAGCTGACAACTTCATGCTGGAAATCCGTGAAGAAATCGCAAAGAACAATATACCTAAAAAGGTAGAAAAGGTATATGCGATACCGAAAAACGTTAGGATGACACCCATACCCTCTCCAATTCCAGTAAGCAGGATGAAACCCCCCAAGGAATCACATGCTTGTTGTCATAACCTCTCTCTTAGTCCTAGGGAAGTTCCTAATTTTGATGAACCGGAGCCTCAACCAAAAACCTTACCCAATTTTCCGTCTTTAGATGTGAATCTTGGAATTGAATTAGGCCCCAATCCACCCATCAAAATAGATAGTCCAGGTAGTTGCTTGATAAAGGTGGTAGACTCTAGGCCATGTAGAGTGGAAGCTAATATAGGAGTAACCCATGACCTTACACACTTATATCACCTATTCGTGGTTGATAACAAGAAACATTATGGGTTTAAACCGGGTTTATTAGGTCAAGATGGATACTTAACTAAGAATCTTTTGATAGAAGATGATCCATTTTTAGGAGAGAGATTTGATTCACCCGCTACACGAATAGAATTAAGTAAGGTTATAATGAATGGAGCACACTCCTTTGAGCATATAAATCACCCATCACCCTCTCCTCACGTAGCAAATTTCCACCCTAAGGGTGTGTATCGCTACTATCACCCGCACTAAAACCTAAGTGTAGGGAAAACCTCCCCTTTATCCGTTAAATAAGGGTAGAGTCAGGCTCGTGACTCGAACAAAAACAAGCGCTTCGTGGGAGGCAACCCATGCTTAATTGTTTGCTTATTAGTGTCATATGTCTTTTATTGATTGTTTATTCTCATGTTTAAATTTGTAAAAATGCTTTATTTTGTTTTTAACCTCGTCTTAATTGCATATAAAGGTATTTTACATAAGGGATAAGTGTAGGGAGGATTACACACATTTTCAAAAGAAACGTAAACATGAGAATAACAATTAACTAAAAGATATATATGTGTGTTTGTTCGAGTCAAATGCTTGTATCGAGTCATAATGGGTGTTTTGCAGAAATTTTTCCAGATTCTAAAGATGTAAATTTTCCAGAAAATCGCAGACCAGTTTTTGTCAGGATAACCTGACGGCGTCAGGATCGCAACCTGACGGCGTCAGGAAGGAGTAAAAACAACAGATTACTTTTTTCTCGTTTTCTGAGCTACTTAAAAAAAAAATTGGAATTTTCCAGGTCTTAATTTTCCAGAAATTCTGTAAACATCCATTCCACAAGCATTATATCCTAGTTTAAATCGAGTCTTATATATATTATTACCGCCGATTTTACGCGAAGGTTTCGTTTGTTTTTTTCAAGTGTGCATGTTTAATTTATCAAGAAGAAGTTACATAAGATTGGGAGGAGCTTTTCACGCATAAATTCTTCTTGGAAAGGATTTAACCACTACTTCACACATGGATCCTACCGAGCTAATCAGGGGAGTACTAGTTTCTTTCGTTTTTAATTACCTTCCATTATCATAACTTTGATACTTTCGGGGAACATTGGGGACAATGTTCAGTTTAAGTGTAGGGAGGGAAAACAAAACGGGAACTTTGAAACTATGCTTATCCTTGAATATTTGCTTTGTCCAATTGTATTTGTGTAATAAACCATGAGAAAATGTCGGTTAGGGTAATTTTGGCACCAAATTTAAAATTTTTCATGACATATAGGAGTGGGCCATTAGTCTTAACAAAATCATCTCACAGATAGGAAGTTGCATGACTAGCACAAAAACCCTTTACCACCTAAATTCCACCCAAAATGTGAGGATCGCCCTTAGATTAGTAGGAATTGAAGCATTCATCTTTAATGCTTAGAGTGTGAACCGGTAGTATAATAGATTCTAGAACTTGTTTTGTGATGCATCCCGAGATCGCTAGTAAGACTACACTTGTGTAGTTAGGAATAACTAAATGATAAGAGGCATTAGGATAACCCTTGTTTGATACCCGTAATATAATTACTTCTTCCACCTCGGTTGAGTAATTCCCCCACGCCCTTTGCGTTGTACTCATTTTTAGTACACGATACCCCTAGTTAACCCCTCTGAGCCTATCCTTTTCGCGGTTCTCGTGATGTTTCGGTTTTTACGGAATATCAATGAAGAGCATTGTTTACACCCCACCCCCAAATATACACCCAAATCGCCTCAGCCTACCCTGTATGCACTCACTTTTAGTGCATTATTGTTATCACCCTAAACCCTTAGTTCAATTATCTGGTTGCTTGCATGAGTTGCTAAGTCGAGTCATATCCTTTGTATACAGTTTTGGGACGATTGGGATTCATGGGAAAAGTTAAAGTTTATGAAATGACGGGAAGGGAACGTTAAATTCAAATTCCCTTTGTTTGCGTAATAATGTACCCCAAGTGTTTTGATCTTTTCAATTCGGGTCAAATAAGTGTTAGAGTAATAAAAACTCAAGTGTAGGGATGTGCCTATAAATCCCTATCATTTCGATGTTACCGTAGAGGATGGTAGAGTAAAAGTGTATGAAAAAAAAATTCGAAAAAAAATAGAAAAAGAGAAAAGAAAAAAATAGAGTGATTAAAAAAAAAAAAAAAAAAAAAAAACATACGGGCTACCATCCTACATCTATCCTTTAAATTTATGTTTGTTTATTTCAGTTAGCTAGAGTCTAGAGTGTCGAGTCTTGGCTTAGCAACGCCATTCTTCGTATGCATTTAACATAGAGATTTTTGACTTGCCACCACTATATAGCCTACCCCACCAAACCCTTTCTTTCCCTACCATAAGCCTAACGTTACAACCCTTTAAAGACCTCTTTGATAGTCTTTCCTAGGTGCTTACGCCAAAGCGATGGAGGTTTGATCTATCCTCAAGCCTATGGTAATCTATGTACTAGGACCGGTTAATGAGTGTTTATCTTCCATTTCCAATTTGTTATATTTCATATACACCCGAGAGAGATGTGAGTATCCAAACACCCCATGTGAGGTGGTAGTATGTAATTTCCGTGCTTGTTATGACTTTTGCGGGGCTTATATGTGTTGTGGAGTGTTTTAAACCAATGCTGTATGACCCATAACTTATAAATTAATTGGCTAAAAGCACATTTGCTTGAGGACAAGCAAATACCAAGTGTAGGGATATTTGATAAGGTTTTAAAAGGTACCTTTTTGAGGGGTCGTTTAAGCCCTTATTTGATCACTTTTGTATCCGTTATTGCTTAATATCGTTCCTTTTAACTTTTTAGGTCTCTTGAAGGCAAAATGCTGGAATGGCACTTATTTGGATGAAAAGGCGCGAATATACGAAGAAAATGGCCAAAGTCAGAATCGAGACACTCAAAGCTGCTGAAAACATAAGAGGACGGCGTCACAGCTTATACGCGACGCCGTCGGAGGATTTTGTGACGGGACAGAAGCCAAAACTCCTATTTTCAAGTGACGACGTCAAGTTATAAAAGAGTAGGCCGTCGCAACTCAGACGGCCTAGATGCAATCCAGACGGCTTCAGAAGCTGAAGAGGACGGCGTCACAAGCATAAGGTGACACCTTCGCAATTCTAACATGGCCAAGACGAAACCCTAATGACGGCGACACGACGGCGTCACAAAACATAAGGTGACGCCGTCGCATGTGTAATCTTATATATAGAATCCGAATTTTTCAGTATTTATGTGTAGTCTTTTGGAGTAAAAACCTAAACCGAACCAAGGCTGTCTTGTACAGTATTTTAGGGTTCCAAACCCTATCTTACACCAAGATAAGTGTTTTACTTCATTAATACAATTATGTCTTTGATTATTTGTGTGTATGCTTGCATGTTCTCCATGTCCGGCTAATTTACTTGTGTGTTTGCTTAGGGAATATGAAACTTAATTATTGAATATTGATTGGTTGTCTCTTATCTTAGTTGATTAATGATCTAGTAATGCGATAGGTCATTCATTGTGTACTTAATACTTGATTAAATCTTTGTGAACCTTAGAATATAACTCCTTGAGTAGTTGTAAGCTAAACCATCCAAAGAGTGCCTTAGAGTAAGAGTTTATTATCCCTAGTGGGTTTTGTAGACGAGACCCTTTGGTAAGTTCAAAGAGTTAGGGAGAAACGCATACCCTACACCCTTAGACACACAATGCAACTAAGAATAAGGACGTGACAATTCAACCACCAATAGGAGATAATTAAGGAGTAGTAAAACCTAAGTAAACACATCTTTAAACTATCATACGAGCACACAATAATTAGACATAGACTACATACACCTTAGATTAGATAAGTAGATAAGTAGAGTAATCGGTAGCAATACCAACCCCCCAAATCCAAACCCCGAGATTCGTACCTTTCCTTTTCTTAAAAAATATAAAAAGATAAAAAATAATCTTCCTCAACCCCAACCTTAGCGTAGTAACTTCTCACTAGCATTCCTATTCCCCTAGAGAACGATATTAATACCCGTGGCTTACCCTAATACTACACTACAACGATTAGGTTCACTGCCTAGGGTGTTGAAAAACTTGCTCGACGAAAAGGAAGTTCTTTTGACCCCGAACGACGCGTGTAGCGTTATCAGGGGCCGTTCCCGTCTTCTCGAGGGAACAAGTATATACTCGTGGCGGTTGATTACTTGTCTAAATGGGTAGAGGCGAAAGCGCTACCCACCAACGACGCCCGAGTAGTTGTGAAGTTTCTAAAGTCTTTCTTTTCCCGTTTCGGAACTCCACGTGCCATCATTAGTGATCGCGGTACGCACTTTTGCAACGACCAATTCGCAAAAGTGATGCTTAAGTACGGTGTCACTCACCGTCTTTCTACCGCGTATCACCCACAAACTAGTGGGCAAGTGGAAGTTTCGAATCTCGGTTTGAAAAGAATTTTGGAAAGGACCGTAGGTGAAAACCGTGCCTCTTGGTCGGACAAATTAGAAGATGCACTTTGGGCCTTCCGTACCGCTTACAAAACACCCATCGGGTGTACTCCTTACAAGCTTGTGTACGGAAAGGCGTGTCATCTCCCGATCGAGCTCGAGCATAAAGCCTATTGGGCCTTAAAGCATGCCAATTTTGACCTCAAGTCCGCGGGTGATTACCGGAAAGTTCAACTCAATGAATTAAATGAACTTCATGATCAAGCTTATGAGAACTCGTTGATTTACAAGGAAAAGACAAAGAAGATCCATGACTCAAAAATTAAGAACCGCATTTTCAACGTCGGTGACCGAGTCCTTCTTTTCAATTCTGGATTGAAAATCTTCTCGGGGAAACTTAAGACCCGTTGGACTGGTCCATTCACCGTTGCCAAAGTTTTTCCATATGGCACCGTCGAGTTATCTCAAACCGACGGGCCAAACTTCAAGGTGAATGGACATAGGTTGAAGCTTTATTTTGGAGGGGACGTACCATCCATGGTTGTCCGGATCTCCAAACCTTCCCCACGAACCAATTAATTCGGGGTCGAGTCAAGCTAGCGACTCGGTTAACAAAAACAGTAGCATTCCATGGGTTTCCACCCATGTTTCTGACTCCTTTTTATTTTCTAACAACTAAGTGTGGGGGGAAACCTCCACGGTGTTTGCTTCTTGTGTGTTTGCTCATGTTTTCAGGAATCCCCTTGATCGTGACGATTGATGCGCCTGTTTTCAATCCAGCCGCCCAATATCTGATCAATTTTACTAACGTTTATTTGGGGATATGTTTTCAAAAATCCTTTTTGTGTTCAATAACAGATTTCATCCACACACTTGGTTAGTGGTATTACCTTTTTCCGTTCGATAGTATCGGCTTCGGCCGGGACTTTGAATATAGAGGGCAATATTCAGTTCTAAGTGTGGGGGGGGGGGGAATTCTGTCGAATTTTGTCACATTTGTACCCTTTAGTCCCTAGTACCCCCGTTTTGGCCAAAATTTAAAAATTTTTGCATAAAAAAGAAGTGCTTTGCATGAAAATAAAGCGTTAATGCTTCGGTGTTAATAGAAGTTGTTAGGTCACTAGTTTTACAACACAAGCACAATAGAAAGAGATAGAGAGGAGAAGAGAGGCGGATGAACAACACACACACAAACACTACGCGTAAGACTATAGAGAAAGGTTAGGCGTGAGTAGTGAAAGAGAATGAATTGAACAACCAACCCTCAAGTGAGGGTTAATACAAGGTATTTATAGGAAGGGGAGCTAGGGCAACACTCCTACTCCATTCCTTTCCCTAATGGACATGGGCCTAAGCTTATGGGCCTTCTACATAAGCTTAAGCTAAAACAAACATAAAGGCCATAATTAAGCTAACTATTACATATGAATAACTAACACTTGATTTAGGTTTAGGAGTGATTCCAACAATCTCCCCCTAAGTGTTGGCGATGAATGAATATGAACGGTTAAGGTACTGAAGTAATAGTAGCATTGACGTCTTCTGACATTCTTCTTTCTTGTGAGAAGACTTGCCTTGATTCGAACAATCTCCCCAGTGTAGAGAAATTGTCTTCTTTGAACAGTTCTGCTTTGACGTCATAATTATTTTTGTTATTTGTTCATTGTTCTTTGTGAT
This sequence comes from Chrysanthemum seticuspe, assembly GCA_019973895.1. Lineage (NCBI taxonomy): Eukaryota > Viridiplantae > Streptophyta > Magnoliopsida > Asterales > Asteraceae > Chrysanthemum > Chrysanthemum seticuspe. Next base: position 144,110,826 of record BPTQ01000007.1, on the reverse strand, counting down.
GGTAGTGATAGTATGTTGTTGTTGTCTGCATCAAGTCTGCCTCAGGTCTGCTTCGCTGCTCCAGTGTCTCCACGTCATTCTTCAACATGCTCACACGCTCTTTAACGTTGGATAATAGTACTGATGAAGTTCTTTAAGTCTTTAACTTTGTAGATTCTTTGGATTGACGAAGAATCATTCTGACTTTTGTGTTGCTTTTGGATAGAACTTCCATTAGTGATGATGTTGGCATGAGCATGTGAAGAATCTGCACGATCATTCCGCTCCGGAGCTTCCATAAGAAGAAAACATTAAAACGGTTAGTAATAAGCGGATTCGGGCACTTACAAGTTTGAACTTCGAGAGTGTTAACAGCATAGTGTGAAAACACAACTCTAATTCTCACAAAGGCCATTCCTGAACTGGAGTCCCACAAGTGAGATAACACGATGTACCGAAGTACACCTACAGTTCAGATGAGTCGCTGAGGTACACCGAAGCATCACCTCACGACTGTAGACCGTTTGAGACACACTAAGCGTAATCCACGGGGAGTTACCGAAGTGACCTGCTGTCAGGGCTGTTTGATGTTGACCCTGGCAGGAGTTTCCATTCAATCACTGAGGATCACAGTTGTAAACCTCTCATAAATATTCTCGACAGATTGCTAAGATCTATGAAGGACTCGATAACGTACCACTGATGTTCTTATTGTTGAACATCAAGTGATGAAATGTCAAGTGTACCTAAGAGATCTTTTGATGAATCTCGTGGCTCTAGACTCAATAGTGCGTTTTGTTTTTTCCTGAGCGGAGACTAGGGAGAGGGTCTCCTTCTTCAATACCAGCGATCTCTAAGAGAAAGCCAATAGTTTACGTAGGGTTCCCTGTGAGAATGAAACAAGCTTCTTTTGAGAGAAACTTGAGTGGCTAAGAAGGTTTAGTGCATGCGTCACTAGGTCCATGACGACTTTTAATCTTCAATACCGGCGTCACTAAGTGACAACCAGCAGCATATGAATTGAACCCGGTGTTTGCCCTAAGTTGAATAATTTGGAGGGCTATTTCTTTTCACCCTTTTCTTTGCATTTCTTTTTAATTCTTCAACTCCTTCTTTCTCCGATTCTCATTTTCTCCTTTTTATAATCGTACCTAAGGACTCCTAAGTACTAACTATTTGTGATGTCATTGGGTAGATCCCTCCGGCTCTGGCGGATCATAGGACGGTTATTCCTAACCTTAGTCACCTTATAACACCATGACTAACCTATGTTGCCATAAACCAATTTTCAAGAAAATCTCTCACAACGGTTATGATTGTAAGACATTTTGTACCACTGTAAGAGTTTGATCTTTTGCAGAAATACTCCCCATCCACATGTGCTTAAGAGTTTTTACGGAAATCTGCACAGTGAGGAAGGAGCGCGCACTTTATGAATTGATCAACTCAAGATAGACAATCCCCCGCGAGACACGGTTACGTTGCATAGTTAAAGAGTTACATTGTCAGCTTTTAGGTGACAACTAGCTCTAATAACTACCTTGAAGGTGTAGACAAACCTCAAAAGGTTGTCAAACCCGTCAGAGTTCATGTCTACCAAGAGTTTCTCGAATGGTACATTCTATTCGGACAAGTCCTTTGCGAGACACGTTTACATCACTAGTGAACTAGCTTGAAATTATTACCCTTCCCGGACAAGTCTTTTCGAGTTACTAACAGTTAAGTATCGTCAATTCGTTGGTTAAGTCTATAGCACAAAGATTCAATTGCATTTACACAACATATTTCTTATCACATAATTTTCTCCCCCTCAAAAATGGCATATAAAATGTTATTTTTGAAAAATTGAGAATAAATATGACCATTTCGAGTGTTGCGGGAAGAGTGACACAAAGAACATTTTGGTGAACAAAGTTTTAACTCAAATACTCCCCCTCAACAAGTGATATAAACGGTTGAGGTTTTGAAAATCATACGGGGAAGTACTTGTTCTTTTGAGTAAAACCTTTGAAAAATGAAAGGTTTGATAAGGTTTACTCAAAAGTAAGAAGCTTTCGCTCCTTTTATAAGGATTGTGGCACTGAAGCGTACCACATGGTCCTTTCTTGACAATTACGGGTTGTACACTGTTATGTGTGCACAAGCCATGGTCATAATAAATCACACATCCAAATGTATATGAAATAGAAGCAGTTCAAGGGGTACCAGGAAGTCCATCAAGCTTTCCAGGAATGCGAACAGGGCGTTGATAGCCGGCGAGAGCAATCCTGGGACGACCACCTACAAAGCTCTCTAATGTTTTGAACTGGTCCCTTCGATACAACCTTTCATCAATCATAGTGATGATCCGCTTTACATCCCTTCGATCCTGAGAATTCCATCTTTTCTTCGACCCGATGCCTTCATGTATCGCCTTTAACCTATAAGCCAGGCCATCCCGAACCTTCTTCAATGTGTGATCCCCAAATTTGTGAAGATCTCTACACGCCATCAAGCAATTTCGTTGAAGTTCACTGCGATAAACGACGCCGAATGGTTTGCTGATGAGGGTGTATTGTGAAAGCTGGTTGATGTCGGGAAGATCTAGCTGAGGTGGAGTGAAGTTGACACGGGTCTGATATGATTCAACTGCAAGCTGGAGATCTTCTACACGTTCTTTGATTACTATGCTTCTGATGAATATAAGAAAGGACTTTATGTATTCACGTTGTACTTCAGTCGAGAATTGTCTCATGCGACCCTGTACTTTGGCAAGGTACATGTCTTCAATGTCGTTGATAGACAAATTCTCAAAGTCCGCTTCAGAGAATGCATAATCCCTTTCGTCTTGCCTTTTGACCACGATATTCTTGAGGAAAGTGTAGTCCCATTTAGACGAAAGATCAACTTGTTTAATAGCAACGATTCCTTTAGTACTGAACACTTCATGTGAAGACTTCTGAACCTGGCAGCTTCTGTAGTAGATTCGTCGGCGTTCCGACCAATGGTGAATCCCATACATTGCATCACGGTCATATACTTCCACATTGTTGGAGAACATGTGGTTAGCCCTTTCCTCGATGGCTATGCAGTTAGAGTATATGGCTGCCGGGAATGGAAGTGTCAGAGATGTAGCGTATTTCCTTGAACCATCGCCACCGTGTAGAAGGAATTCCAAATCTTTGTTGAAGAAATATCGGAATGGAATCCTAGGCTGATCTGGTTGGCCAATTGTTGGTATAGGTTTAGACCAGTCGGTGTAATATGGAGGGTTGTCCCGTTTGGTGAAGTCGATGTTTGCTTCTGGGTTGAGCCAATCCAAGTTGTTAGACATGGCTCGTTGATAAGGTTTTAAAAGGTACCATTTTGAGGGGTCGTTTAAGCCCTTATTTGATCAATTTTGTATCCGTTATTGCTTAATATCGTTCCTTTTCACTTTTTAGGTCTCTTGAAGGCAAAATGCTGGAATGGCACTTATTGGGACGAAAAGGCGCGAATATACGAAGAAAATGGCTAAATTCAGAATCGAGACACTCAAAGCTGCTGAAAACAGAAGGCGACGGCATCAGGTGTTAATTGCGACGCCGTCGGAGGATTTTTGTGACGATACAGAAGCCAAAAGCCCTATTTTCAAGTGACGACGTCGGGCTTTAAAAGAGTAGGCCGTTGCTACTCAGACGGCCTAGATGCGACCCAGACGACGTCAGAAGCTGAAGAGGACGGCGTCACAGACATAAGGTGATGCCGTCGCAAGGTTAACGTGGCCAAGACGAAACCCTAATGACGGCGACACGACAGCATCACAAAACATAAGGTGACGCCGTCGCATATGTAATATTATATATAGAATCCGAATTTTTTAGTTTTAGGAGAGTCTTTTTGGAGTAAAAACCTAAAACCAAACCACGGGTGTCTTGTACATTATTTTAGGGTTTCAAACCCTATCTTACATCAAGATAAGTATTTATTTCATCAATTCAATTATGTCTTTGATTATTTGTGTGTATGCTTGCATGTTCTCCATGTCCGGCTAATTTATTTGTGTGTTTGCTTAGGGAAGATGAAACTTAATTATTAAATATTGATTGGTTGTTTCTTATCTTAGTTGATTAATGATCTAGTAATGCGATAGGTCATTCGTTGTGTACTTAATGCTTGATTCATCTTTGTGAACCTTAGAATATAATTACCTGAGTAGTTGTAAGCTAAACCTTCCAAAGAGTGCCTTAGAGTAAGAGTTTATTATCCCTAGTGGGTTTTGTAGACGAGACCCTTTGGTAAGTTCAAAGAGTTAGGGAGAAACGCATACCCTACAACTTTAGACACACAACGCAACTAAGAATAAGACGTGACAACTCAACCATCAATAGGAGATAATTAAGGAGTAGTAAAACCTAAGTAAACACATCTTTAAACTATCATACGAGCACACAATAATTAGACATAGACTACCACCACCTTAGTTTAGATAATTAGATAATAGTAGAGTAATCGGTAGAAATACCAACCCCCCAAATCCAATACCCGAGATTCGTACCTTTCAATTTCCTAAAAAACATAAAAAAGATAAAAAATAATCTTCCTCAACCTTAACCTTAGCGTAGTAACTTCTCACTAGCATTCCTATTCCCCTAGAGAACGATATCAATACTCGTGGCTTACCCTAATACTACACTACAACGATTAGGTTCACTGCCTAGGGTGTTGAAAAACTTGCTCGACGAAAAGGAAGTTCCTTTGACCCCGAACGCGCTGCGTAAGCGTATCAAGTTTTTGGCGCCGCTGCCGGGGAATAGAATAGCTAGTTAGTAGTCCACCTCGTTTAGGTTCTTTGCTTGATTCATATCAAGTAAACTTTTTTCTCATTTTTAGCTTCCTCTTAGTCTATCCCCCTTCTTCGTGACCTTTGTTCGTAACACCCATCAGTTTTCATCATGGAAGGTGATAACCAACCACCAAACAATGCTCCACCACCAAACAAATACCCACTGCTTGACCCAGCCTCTGCTAACCAACTTCGAGCCCGTATCATGAGTGAAATTGGAGAGCTTAGGAAATTAAATATGATAATTGAGAATACACTCGAGGAAGCCCTTAAGGAATCTGACCACCCTTTAGATAATGATTCGACCACAAGTGATTTGGATGATGATCTAGAGGAAGGAGATTATAAGGTTTTAGAAATTATGGAGGGTAGTAAGGAGGAGGATGAACTTAGGGAGTACTTTGATTCATACCCTAAAGGGAAGGAAACCGCTTATCACCATAACGTGGTTAATTTTCCAAGACCACCTTTCGAGCCTCGCATAAGAAGGGGAAACCCTAAAAACATCAAAATACCGTGTATGATTGGATACTTATATAGGGATCACACCTACATTGACTGTAAGGCACCCATGAATATAATGTCTAGGCTCTATTACAATTGGATCATGAGCAAAAAGCTAGAGCCTATGAGGGACCCCTTTCGCCCTAGGAAAGCAAGTAACTATGTGGGGAGGGTTAAGGGACTGCATGTGTTCATAGGTAATTTCACATATAGGTGTGATTTCATGATTTTGGAAAATGTTAAGGGCATCATTGATGGGTTTTTAGGAGACGTGATACTTGGGAAACAATTTATAGAGGAGTCTAAGATGGTTTATGATAAAGAGAAAGGGATAATTGAGTTCTCAAATGAAGCCGAGAATGTTAAATATATAATGCCCCACAAAAATAAGAATTTTGAGGGCATGGATAATTTAGATGTAGATAACATTCCGGCATTCGAAGTAGACTGGAAGAACAAAGTTTACTACACTGCTTGTCTTGAACTAGGGCCTGAATATATTCGTGATGAGAGAAGAGTTAAGGAGATCGAATGGGCCTCTAAGATTAGGGCAACGTAGGAATACGACTACGAGTCTAGCTACAAGACTCTTAAATAAAGAAAAGCGCTTCGTGGGAGGCAACCCATGCTTAATTGTTTGCTTGTTAGTGTCATATATCTTTTATTAATTGTTTATCCTCATGTTTAAATTTGTAAAAATGCTTTATTTTGTTTTTAACCTCGTCTTAATTGCATATAAAGGTATTTTACATAAGGGATAAGTGTAGGGAGGATTACACACGTTTTTAAAAGAAATGTAAACATGAGAATAACAATTAACCAAAAGATATGTATGTTTGTTTGTTCGAGTCAAATGCTTGTATCGAGTCATAATGGATGTTTTTGCAGAAATTTTTCCAGATTCTAAAGATGTAAATTTTCCAGAAATTTTTTTCAGAAAATCGCAGAATCGTTTTTGTCAGGATAACCTAACGGCGTCAGGATTGCAACCTGACGGCGTCAGGAAGGAGTAAAAACATCAGATCACTTTTTCTCGTTTTCTGAGCTACTTATAAATTTTTGGAATTTTCCAGGTCTTAATTTTCTTAGAAATTCTGTAAACATCCATTCCACAAGCATTATATCCTAGTTTAAATCGAGTCTTATATATATTATTACCGCCGATTTTACGCGAAGGTTTCGTTTGTTTTCTTCAAGTGTGCATGTTTAGTTTGTCAAGAAGAAGTTACACAAGATTGGAAGGAGCTTTTCACGCAATAATTCTTCTTGGAAAGGATTTAACTACCACTTTACACGGATCCTACCGAGCTAATAAGGGGAGTATTAGTTTCTTTCATTTTTGATTACCTTCTTTTATCATAACTTTGATACTTTCGGGGAACATTGGGGACAATGTTCAGTTTAAGTGTAGGGAGGGAAAATAAAACGGGAACTTTGAAACTATGCTTATCCTTGATTATTTGCTTTGTCCAATTGTGATTGTGTAATAAACCATGAGAAAATGTCGGTTAGGGTAATTTTGGCACCAAATTTAAATTTTTTCATGACATATAGGAGTGGGCCATTAGTCTTAACAAAAGCGTCTCACGGATAGGAAGTTATATGACTAGCACAAAAACCCTTTACCACCCAAATTCCACAAAAATGTGAGGATCGCCCTTAGATTAGTAGGAATTAAAAGCATTCATCTTCAATGCTTAGAGTGTGAACCGGTAGTATATTAGATTCTAGAACTTGTTTTGTGATGCATTCCGAGATCGCAAGTGAGACTACACTTGTGTAGTTAGGAATAACTAAATGATAAGAGGCATTAGGATAACCCTTGTTTGATACCCGTAATATAATTACTTCTTCCACATCGGTTGAGTAATTCCCCCACACCCTTTGCGTTGTACTCATCTTTAGTACACGATACCCCTAGTTAACCCCTCAGAGCCTATCCTTTTCGCGGTTCTCGTGATGTTTCGGTTTTTCCGGAATATCAATGAAGAGCATTGTTTACACCCCACCCCCAAATGTACACCCAAATCGCCTTAGCCTACCCCTTATGCACTCACTTTTAGTGCAAATGTTTGTTATCACCCTAAACCCTTAGTTCAATTATCTGGTTGCTTGCATGAGTTGCTAAGTCGAGTCATATCCTTTGTATACAGTTTTGGGACGATTGGGATTCATGGGAAAAGTTAAAGTTTATGAAATGACGGGAAGGGAACGTTAAATTCAAATTCCCTTTGTTTGCGTAATAATGTACCCCAAGTGTTTTGATCTTTTCAATTCGGGTCAAATTAGTGTTAGAGTAATAAAAACTCAAGTGTAGGGATGTGCCTATAAATCCCTATCATTTTGATGTTACCGTAGAGGATGGTAGAGTAAAAGTGTATGAAAAAAAAATCGAAAAAAATAGAAAAAGAGAAAAGAAAAATATAGAGTGATTAAAAAAAAAAAAAACATACGGGCTACCATCCTACATCTATCCTTTAAATTTATGTTTGTTTATTTTCGTTACCTAGAGTTTTAGAGTGTCGAGTCTTGGCTTAGCAACGCCATTCTTCGTATGCATTTAACATAGAGATTTTTGACTTGCCACCACTAAATAGCCTATCCCACCAAACCCTTGTTTCCCTACCGTAAGCCTAACATTACAACCCTTTAAAAGACCTCTTTGATAGTCTTTCCTAGGTGCTTACGCCAAAGCGATGGAGGTTTGATCTATTCTAAGCCTATCGTAATCTGTGTACTAGGACCGGTTAATGAGTGTTTATCTTCCATTTCCTATTTGTTATATTTCATATATACACCCGAGAGAGATGCGAGTATCCAAACACCCCATGTGAGGTGCTAGTATGTAATTTCCGTGCTTGTTATGACTTTTGCGGGGCTTATATGTGTTGTGGACCATTTTAAATCAATGCTTCATGACCCCTAACTTATAAATTAATTGGCTAAAAGCACATTTGCTTGAGGACAAGCAAATAACAAGTGTAGGGATATTTGATAAGGTTTTAAAAGGTACCATTTTGAGGGGTCGTTTAAGCCCTTATTTGATCACTTTTGTATCCGTTATTGCTTAATATCGTTCCTTTTCACTTTTTAGGTCTCTTGAAGGCAAAATGCTGGAATGGCACTTATTGGGACGAAAAGGCGCGAATATACGAAGAAAATGGCCAAAGTCAGAATCGAGACACTCAAAGCTGCTGAAAACAGAAGGCGACGGCGTCAGGTCTTAATTGCGACGCCGTCGGAGGATTTTTGTGACGATACAGAAGCCAAAAGCCCTATTTTCAAGTGACGACGTCGGGCTTTAAAAGAGTAGGCCGTTGCTACTCAGACGGCCTAGATGCGACCCAGACGACGTCAGAAGCTGAAGAGGACGGCGTCACAGACATAAGGTGACGCTGTCGCAAGGTTAACGTGGCCAAGACGAAACCCTAATGACGGCGACACGACGGCGTCACAAAACATAAGGTGACGCCGTCGCATATGTAATATTATATATAGAATCCGATTTTTTTAGTTTTAGGAGAGTCTTTTTGGAGTAAAAACCTAAAACCGAACCAAGGGTGTCTTGTACAGTATTTTAGGGTTTCAAACCCTATCTTACATCAAGATAAGTATTTACTTCATCAATTCAATTATGTCTTTGATTATTTGTGTGTATGATTGCATGTTCTCCATGTCCGGCTAATTTATTTGTGTGTTTGCTTAGGGAAGATGAAACTTAATTATTAAATATTGATTGGTTGTTTCTTATCTTAGTTGATTAATGATCTAGTAATGCGATAGGTCATTCGTTGTGTACTTAATGCTTGATTCATCTTTGTGAACCTTAGAATATAATTACCTGAGTAGTTGTAAGCTAAACCTTCCAAAGAGTGCCTTAGAGTAAGAGTTTATTATCCCTAGTGGGTTTTGTAGACGAGACCCTTTGGTAAGTTCAAAGAGTTAGGGAGAAACGCATACCCTACAACTTTAGACACACAACGCAACTAAGAATAAGACGTGACAACTCAACCATCAATAGGAGATAATTCAGGAGTAGTAAAACCTAAGTAAACACATCTTTAAACTATCATACGAGCACACAATAATTAGACATAGACTACCACCACCTTAGTTTAGATAATTAGATAATAGTAGAGTAATCGGTAGAAATACCAACCCCCCAAATCCAATACCCGAGATTCGTACCTTTCAATTTCCTAAAAAACATAAAAAAGATAAAAAATAATCTTCCTCAACCTTAACCTTAGCGTAGTAACTTCTCACTAGCATTCCTATTCCCCTAGAGAACGATATCAATACCCGTGGCTTACCCTAATACTACACTACAATGATTAGGTTCACTGCCTAGGGTGTTGAAAAACTTGCTCGACGAAAAGGAAGTTCCTTTGACCCCGAACGCGCTGCGTAAGCGTATCACTCGTGCTATATTATCGAGGTGATATTCAACTTCGATAGCACTTTCTGAGCTGTCTTTGAGAAGTTGAAATGCTTCATTCTTGATTCGCTTCAACTCGGATTTCGTCATCTTTTTCACACGGAATTTTTCTTGCAATATCTTTGCATGCTCCAATGTACTACCGTCTTCCAGATCTTGACCTTCAGTTGGATAGGGAGTGGAATTAACAAGTGTAGAAAACCAGTCGTATTCCTTTGTGTCATCTTCATCTAGCCATGATACGACGTCAACCTTAAGCGCCTTCTTCTTCTTTTTCTTAGGCCTAGATGAGGATTCTGGTTTCTTAACTTTGTCGGGAGAGGAGGGTTGTTGTTGGGGCTCATGGAATTCCTCATCGTCACCACCCGTATACTCAAAGTGATCACCGGTTTTCTGAGTCTGGGGTGGTAACTCAGAAGAATCCTGAGGTTTATCAGTAGAAGAACGAGGAGGAGACCTTTGTTGTTCTGGAGTCCGTTTGGGTGGAGGTTGCATAGAAGATGATTCACCAGAATTCTTCGGGCGTTTAGGCTCGTCATTCTTATCCTGATCCTTATCTTCATCGTCGCGTGGACGCTTAGGCCTTTCAGCTTCTTCTCTGCATGCTGATTTATGTTGGTATTCCAGCAATGCTTCAAACAATTTACCTTCGTGGGAGGAAAATGTTGCTGATCGTTTCGACATTTGAGCTACCAGCCGGTTAACCAATTCAGCATCTGAGAAGATTATGAGATCAACTGGATTGATGTTCACATGCATTGGAGTTGATTTCATAGTCTGTTTGGCCAGATGTAAGAGATTCGGATAGAGTTGTTTGGTAAACATCTCCTTTGTAATTCCAGGAACGATGTCAAGAAGGAACTAGTGAGTGTATCCTTTGATCATCTCGTCCATTTTCCCTTGAAGATCATCTTTCATGAGCTTCTGGACATACTCTCTTTCAACTTTCATCTCGTCATTCTCGTCATGAAGGTACTGTACCTGATCAGCAAGAAAATTCAGCTTCTTGTAAAGTACGTCTTTCTTTCTGACCTGTTTGACAGCTTTAACGATTCGTGTCTTAGCTTGAGAAATCCAAGAGGCAGTTGGCTTCTTCACTGATCTGGATGTGGATCTAGTTGTTCTTTTTGATGGTGGTGGTGAGGAGTGAGAAGATGAATCCGATGATGATGAGATGTGAGGAGACTCCGGGTCCTTAGGAGGTTCAGAAGTTTTCTCCTTGGAACGAGTAGGACTATCCAGAAGAAACATATCATAATCAACATCTTTATCTTTCTCGGACTTTTCAGTTTCTGGTTCTTCAATGTCATACTCAATAGAAACTTCCACGCGCTTTTGTTGTTGCTCCAAAGTAGTGGCACCAGTTCCCTTATTGGGTCGATTAACCGCATCAGGATCTGGTGTAGGTTGAACTTCACCACTTGACCCTCTGGGGCCACCCATTTGATGTTTAGCAAATTCTTTTGCAACGTGTTGGAGTCTAACGAATTTGAATTTCCTTCTGTACTTAGTGTCCAGAGGCTCTTCATCTGATTCTTCTTCTTGTTGTTGCTCAATTACTGGAGTCTTCCCTTTGCTTATATTTGCTATAGGACTGGGAGGTTTGACTGCTGAAGGATTAGTGTCGGTTGGAGTTTCAGAGTAGAATATCTCTTCTTCTGATTCTGTACCTTCAGAGCTTTCGTCCACAAGCTTTCTTTGCGGTTCAGGCTTAGGTTCGATCATGGGAACAGTTTCCTTGGCGGGAACTGTCCTTTTTCGTGGAGGATTCCTCTTGGGGAACTTCCTCTGACTCTCAGTGCTTGCAGCACTCCCTGCACTTCCTCTTCTGGTTCTCCTTGTAGGTGTACCAGAAGATTTTTCATCGAGAAAACCAACTTTGTTCTCTTTCACAGCTACCAAATATCTTTTATAAGAGTAGAGCTGTTTGAGTTCATATGAGAGAAGGAGATCCGGCAACACAGCACCTTGTTTCTTGGTAGTTGACTCCTTAAATCTGATTGTTAGAGTTGCTTCGAACAACACGTCAAGATTGCCGGGGTCATTGATTCTCTTGGGGATATCAGAATTGAGTCCAAGAGCTATTTGGATCAACAGTTTTGTGTATCTGATATAATGAATCTTTGAGCCAAGCTTTTTGAGGAATGTCATCATGTCATCCCATATCAGAGCTTCAATTTTGATGTGTTTCATGTTGATCAGAGCCCAAAAGATTTGTAGTTCCACGAGCTTGGGATGCTCATAGCCACTGTCACGACCAGAAACAGATTTTGTGATGATGATATAAAGGGTTCTCCAAGGCTGAGGAATGTTCTTAAGATCCACGTGAGAATGCTTATTAATAACCCCAGAAGCTTCGTCATACCCAATATCAATCAAGAATTGCAGAACCGTCTCTTCAGTAGGTGTGGCATTGAATTCGGTTGGTTCGATGTCAGGAATGAGAAGAACAACCCTTAAGTCTGCATGTGTGATGGTAACTTGTTTGTGATTGAGTGTCACTGTTACCGCACTTTGACCTTTGACCCTCTGCATTGTATTCCAGAATTGTTGTATGTAGATCTCCGAAACAGTGGCAGAGTTAGTGAGCATGTTCTGATAGGGATGATTCTTCAGAATATCCACTGCAATGAGACAAGAAGATTCCGAGCAGGTGAGAGTTTCAAAGTCAACTCTGAGATTGTTCTTTCCAATCTTCATTGGATAGCCATACGGGAAAATATTAGCAATGGTGAGAACGTTTGGTGCATCCATATTCATTTGAGCTTCCATGGCGTGATCTGAAACACATTTAGCCAAAAGAACCAACATATCGAAAGACATAATGTTAGTCAACAGATGGTTTTATTGTCTAATTATTGAATGTGATGTGTCAATGATTGTTACGAGTCCAAAATCACTTGTTTGTTCAATAGTTTAATGAAGTCGTGATAAGTTTCGTGAGTTAGTTAACTTTAAGTTTTAAAGTTTATGTTATCACTTATTTTTCACAACATATTAAACGTATAATCTTATTAGTGACATTATTGGTTTCGTGACGTTATGATTTATTCATTTACAAGTTTGCACGCGTAACAATTCATAATGAAGGTTTGATCAAGGCTTAGGCGTAGAAATGGTAGCTTATGCATAAACAGGATAAGTATACGCGTAGACGCAAGCTTATGCGTAGGATCCTTACTTACGCGTAAGAAATATTACGCGTAGGAAAAGGGGACCTTATGCGTAAAGCTTACGCGTAGGCGTATATTAAACCTTACGCGTAAGGCTTACTCGTAAGAGTAGACCTTATGCGTAGAGGTCACTGTTTACGCATATCCTTCACAGGATACGCGTAGTCCCTTTGTAGAACCTTACGCGTAAACGCTACGTGTAAGATTTCTCTTACGCATAACATGCTACGCGTAAGGTGATCCTTATGCGTAGATGGTTAACAACCTTGATTTTGATTTTTACGAGTAGCAAACCTGAAATAATTCATCACAGCATCAATATTAACACATACACTCATTTTATAACAGGTCATGGCATGAAAACTTATCAAACAGTTTACGCGTAAGAAGTCTTACGCGTAAGACTAAACCTTAAAGTTCATGAATTACGCGTATGAAATCTAGCCATAGGATTTGCACCAAAGTTTTTCTGGTAAGTCTAGAAAGCCTATAGAGTTGCTTTATCCAAGTTTTAACAACAAACAAGTCATGAATCAAAAATACCCAAACCGTATGAACATAAACCCTAAATTTCAATTCCTTCATTTTTTATGTTTCTGGGCAAGTTCTGGGCCTTAATATGATCAATTCAACTTTAAAACAACCTATTATAACAATATTTATTACCAAAAACGTTCACATATGAAAACACCCAAACCCACGCATAAACCCTAATTTCTAAAATCCATCAATTCGTGTATCTGGGTGCATTTTGAGGATAAAAATGATATCATTGATGTTATAAAAGCGTTTTGACACTATCTTTTTAACCACAAACACACAATCTTAATCATGTGTTCATACGCATATGCGTAGAACACAAAATCAAGCATATACAACATTTTGACCGTTGGATTTATGTAAAAATCAAAACCATTGTTTGAAATCATGTAAGAAACATTAAACCACTTACGAAATTATGATCCAAAACACGGATTTATTGAACGATTCTTAGGCGTAGGATGAGTTTGGTATGTGTAATAAATGTGAAGTGATAATGTTTGGTGGAGGAGTTTTAATTAAAATAACTTTAAGCTTTTGGCAGTTTTAGTCCCTCCACCTTTTCCATTTTCATCCAAAGCCTTTTAACTTCCATTTCGGTTACCAAACAAAGAATATTTAGAAATAACTTTGACGACACTCCCCCTCGACTTAAGAAAATAATGAAAGGTTATAAATTTTAGTCCGAGGAGTGTCATAAACCAGAAATGTGACCACCATTTAATAGAAACAACCGGGATAAGGTAACATGCAAGTACAGAGTTATTTTGAAACAGTTAAGTATTTATTTTCTCCCCCTCAACACTTGATCGGAAAAATACCGAATTTTGAAAGATTAGAGTGTTGACGGAAGAAATGTACTTGCCATGTTGAAAGAAAAATAGATAGAAGAATATTTTTGTTGTTTTATCTGATTTTATATTTTTATATTTTGTTTTTGAAAAAAATATTTACAAAAGAGATTTTGGTGTTTGACTGGTTTTTAAGACTGTTTTAAGAGTTCATCCAATTCCTCTTGAGTCAAACACCGCATACCAATCCGGTGGACCAACTCATTAAATCTAGCGGGAGGCAAGGCTTTGGTGAGTAGATCTGCCAATTGGTATTCTGTACCCACGAAGTATAATTCAACTGTACCCTGTTCCACGTGGTCCTTGATGAAATGATAACGAAGATCGATGTGCTTAGATTTCGAATGCTGAACTGAGTTGCACGAGATCACAATAGCACTCCGATTGTCGCAGTACATCGGGATTCTGTCAAATACGTAACCATAGTCTTTGAGTTGTGTTCTCATCCAGATGACTTGAGCACAACACGCCGACATGGCTACATATTCTGCTTCGGTTGATGACAGCGATGTACAATCCTGCTTCTTCGATTGCCAGGACACCAGTTTATCACCAAGAAATTGTAGTGCTCCTGAAGTACTTTTCCATGAATCTAAACATCCTGCGTGATCAGCATCTAAAAAAGCGATTAGTTCAAAACCAGAATCCTTCGGATACCAGATCCCCAAGTTAATGGTTCCCTTGATGTATCGGATGATTCTTTTAGCCTCAGAGAGGTGGGTTTCAGTTGGTCTTGACTAATAACGGGAGCAGAGATAAACGACAAAGACAATATCAGGTCTGCTAGCTGTTAGATACATGAGAGACCCAATAATACTTCGGTATTTTGTAGGGTCCACCAATTTCCCATGTAAATCAGCATCTAGCTTCTTGGTATGAGCCATTGGTGTGGCATAAGTGTCACAGGTTTTCATTCCAAATTTGTTTAACAGTTCAAGGGCATATTTGGACTGACTCTGGAAAATACCACGGGGTGATTGATGAACTTGCAGTCCTAGAAAGAACGTAAGTTCACCCATCATGGACATTTCAAAATTTTTCTTCATTAGTTTTGCAAAAGCGATTGAGTACTTTTTATGTGTAGACCCAAAAATGATGTCATCTACGTAAATTTGAACAATTAAGATATGTGCCCCGTGATATTGTATAAAAAGAGTAGGGTCGACCGAACCTTTGGTGAAATTATTGGCAATGAGGAAAGATGATAGCTTATCGTACCATGCCCGAGGAGCTTGTTTGAGACCATACAGAGCTTTGTTCAGTTTGTAGACATGGTTTGGGAACTCGGGATCAACGAATCCTTCTGGTTGGCTGACATAAACCGTTTCTTTAAGTTGTCCATTGAGAAACGCAGTTTTGACATCCATTTTAAAGACCGTCATATTCATATGAGCCGCAAACGCGAGAAATATCCTAACAGCCTCAAGACGAGCAACCGGAGCAAATGATTCTTCAAAGTCAATACCCTCCTCCTGTCGATAACCCTTAGCCACCAGACGTGACTTGTTTCTGATTACGTTTCCTTCAGTATCCAATTTGTTTTTCCAAATCCATTTTATACCAATGACGTAGACCCCTGTTGGTCTTTCAACCAGTTCCCATACTTCAAGACATTTGAATTGGTTGAGTTCTTCTTGCATGGATTCAATCCAGTTGTCTTTTGTCATTGCGTCTTTAATGTTTTTAGGCTCAGATTGGCAGACAGTGAGTGCATAAATGCAATGTTCACCATCTGTGTGAAGACGTTGTCTCGTAACGACTGGTTGATTCGGGTTGCCAATAATATTTTCCAGAGGATGGTCTTTTGTCCATCTATGTGTAGAGGGTTGATGTTGGTATACATTGTGCAGATTATGAGGATTCAAATGGTTTGTGGATGATTCCGCGACATCAGGTGCAGCAGTTTCATTAGCAAACGGGTTAAAGAACGCATTTGGATCAAAGTCTGCAGGTGGGGGTACTTCATTAAGAACATCATCAGCTGGTTCATCATTGTTGGAAGTGGTTTGTTCAACTGTTGTGGTGGAGTCAACTGGTGGTGCTTCTTCAACAGTAGTTGTTGTAGCAGGTGTATCAGGTATAAGAGTATTATCAGGTTGAGCAGCGGAAACATCGGATACACCTGGAGCACGTTTATCAATATCGTCACTGAACAGAGGAGCAAATAGTCTTTCCATTTGTTGACGAGTAAGCTGAGGGCTTTGTTCAGCTGATGATGGGGTTTGAGGAAAGTTTAAGCGGTTGTGACCGGGTTCCAAGCTGTTATACTCAGAAGCCATTTCCGTAAGTTCATCAAAATGAGCATGAATCGTTTCCATAACCTGCTTTGTACGACGATTCCAGATTCGGTAACCTTTAGAATTCTCACAATATCCAATAAAGACTCCAATGTCAGCTTTGGATTTGAGCTTTCCAACATCATCACGATCATTATTCGGATAGCAAAGGGATCCAAATACATGAAAGTGTTTGACATTCGGTTTATGGTTGTGGAGAAGCTCAAAAGGTGTTTTGTTGTGGCGTTTAGTAATCATATAACGGTTTTGAGTATAGCATGCAGTAGATACAGCTTCTGCCCACAAGCTCAAAAGGTGTTTTGTTGTGGCGTTTGCCATTAAGCATTTGCATGCGCATCGGGCCACACAAATCCATGTGAAGAAGATGAAGCACATGCTAAGAGCTGTGTTCCACCTTTGAAGGAAAATGAGCACGAGTGCTTTTCCCTTGTTCACAAGCTGAGCAAAGGTGATTTTTAGAATACCGGAATCGTGGGAGACCTTCAACTAGTTTCTGCCGAGCAAGATTGGCTATAGTTTGAAAGTTTAAATGTGAGAGACGACGGTGCCATAGCCATGATTTTGTTGATGTTGCCTTTGAAAGTAAGCAGATGGGAGATGAAGCAACCATGTCTTGCATAGAGATAGTGTAAAGACTTGAATTACGCGAGCCAGACATAAGGTCGTTTCCTTGTAGATCACGAATGAAACAAGATTTCTCCCTGAAAGCAACCTCCAAATCTCCATCACAGAACTGACCTACTGAAAACAGATTGTGACCGAGGCCTTCCACATAATAAACCCTGCTAATTTCGATGTTCCCATTGATATAGTCTCCGTAGCCCATGATAGCTGCGAAGTGATCATTCCCGAATCTGACAGTGCCAATGAACTTTGCAATAAAGTTTGATAACAGTTTAAGGTTGCCTGTCATGTGTCGGGAACATCCGCTATCAACAATCCAGAGAATGATCTGTATCACCTGCATTACACACAGACGACACAGATGGAATAGAAGTAGATGTGGAACCCGAAATGTTAGAGGGTTCCGGAGCAGTTATAGTAGACATACACATAGTAATAACTTTAGGCATCCATTTAAATCCTAGTGTGTTATATATTCATTTCTGCCATCTCCAACTAGTATTTGCTTTAGTCTTAGTGAATGCACTAGGTGGTACTACATTCCTAGGAGGTGAAACTGGAGCTACAGGGAAATCAATGCGGTTCTTAGAATCTAAAGAGGGCGGTCTACCAAGCACAGACTTAGAATGATTAGTGGGCCTAGAGGTATTCCGATTCTTAGGATTCCTTAAACGAGAGACGATAGCTTTAGCAACACATTTGTCATGACAATCAGAATTCATACTTTTACGACAAATAACACAAGGTGCATCCGACTGAATGTCAAAAGTACTTAAAGGTTTAGCATTCGTTACATCACTATTTCTATTACATTTGCCAGACGCAATATCTATAGTGGAAGCAACGTGAGTCTTATTCATAGTCCTAGGGTGTTCTTCTACTTTAGCATTCCTTATTGATCTTTTCTTAGGTCGCAACTTCCTATTCTTTGATGTAGTGCTCCTAGGCTGTGAAGTGCGGACGTTTGGAAAAGAGGCAACTATTCCTGTTTCAGTAGAAGGAAGCACGTTAGCAACTTGTGTTTTGGCAGTAGGTATTCTAGGTTCACGATTAATAAGTGTTACTGGTGCTATTCTCTTAATCACAGTAGGCGGAAGTTGTTCATACTTTCCTAACATTTCTCTTAACTTAAAGATAGTGTGAATCAAATCTTGATTTTCAGAACGAATATTACCATCAAAATTCATTACTTCTCTAGTGTGTGCAAGATAGTGATCAAGTTCGTTTGATGCTTCATGACGAGTCTTATTGAGTAAATCAAATATGACACCATATTCCTGTTTAACTTTTACAAGTTCTTGTTCATATTTTGAGATTTGACTTTTCAAAGACACGTTTTGATCATCCAGTTGCTCAAATTTTGGATTAAAATTGTTTGATTGCAATTGGTGGATTTTGTTTTGCAAAGCAAGTTCACGATTTTGACAATCTTTTTGACACCATTGAAGACGACGTTTTGCATTTGAAAGCTCGTTTAAGAGACGTTCGTTTTCAACTTTTAAAGACTCGATCTGAAGCACATTATCAGTATTCTCAACAGTTACAACATTATCAACAGTATCAGCAGAGATATAATCAGATGCATGTGGCAAAGAAATGAATAACACAACATTATGGATATCAGCACATATAACATCTTTCAAGAGTCGATCAACATCTTTTCTCAACATTTTCTTTTTACGTTTAGTATTAGAAATAGATGTTTATGTTTTCTCGAAAACGACCTTCATCACTCCAAGTTCCTTATGAAAGTCCCGTTCCCAAGACAATGCACAATTTTTCAAATTTTTAACATTTGGTAAAAGATTTTTCTGAAAAATGTCTCTTTGTTCTCGCGCCAGAGGCGATTGAAAATGTTGAACTTTGATTTCAGAATGATATTCTATCTCATGTTGTAAGGTTTTGAGGTCAGCCATGAAAAGGTCAAAATATCTAAGAATTTTGCGATTTTCAGGTTTTGAGTTTACTTCACTAATGGAAGGTAAAGGAGTAAAAGGACCATAAATTTGTGCATAGTCTGGTTGGGGATTAACATTAGAAGACTCAGACGTTTTTATGATAATCCTTGGTGTGTTAGAAGAATCCGTTGGTGTGACGAAAGTGACCGGTTTTGAATAGTTAAAAGGTTTTTTTGTAAACAACAGTTTCTAATTTTGATCGACTCTCGTCTTCTGCATCTAATTCCTCTTGACGATGATATTCAACAACACTCATAACAGAATTATCAATTTTATATTCTGCACTGGAAACTTCAGGATTTGGTTTGAATGCTTTGGTTGAAAGCTTAGGTTTGTAATCAGTAAGATTCGGTCCATATCCATTTGGATTGGGTTTTAAAGTAAACTTTTCAATAGCAGTTACTGACTCACCATGTTTGTAAACAACAGTTTTAAACTCTTTAAGTTTGTTTTGCAAGCCGATAATTTCTTCAAGATGATCATCTATTCGTTTCGTTGAATGCTTTTTGTATGCAGAGAACTGTTTTTGACAAGTTAACAACTCAGCCTTTGCTTTTTGATTTTCCAAGGTGAGAGCGTTAATTTGCTTTTTATGTTCATGTTTCAGTTGTTCTATTTCAAACAACAAAGCATTCTTCGAAGCGGCTAGATCACGCATCTGTCTCTCTAAATATTTTTCGTTTTGATGAGATTTAGCAAAGGCGGCTTCAAAACCTTTTTCACGTTTTTCTTGAGTTTTGAAAAAGTTGAGTTGCTTTTGTAAACATTCAAAATCTTTGGTTAACAGTGCATTTTTACTTTTCAGGTCCTGATTTACTGCACGACATTCTTCCACTATGGATTGTTGGTTTTTAAGCCACAGATCAACATCTGGACGAGGCACAAGTTCGGCGTGTTCAACGTGAGTCACAACATGATCATTATTTAGATCCTCAAGTATAACCACGGAGTCAATTTGATTATCAAGGAAAACCATAAGGTCATCTTGATCGTCAAATGTAACTACGGGGTCTGGTTGAAAATCGTCGGAATGAGATGTGGACGACTCATGTTGAACATTCTGAGCCTTGCCGGATTCAGATGTTGGCGGAGATATTAGATCAGAGATAAATATGGTTTGTTCGGGTACCTGAGACAAGCCATCAGTGTCATACACTAGGCCTGTGTCACTCATGTGTAACTCATGCATATTAGCCATCAACATAATAGCTGCATTGGCTTGCAAGTCCTCCATATCATCATCTGAGTCTGCATCTGCCATAAAGCTCTGTTCTTTGTCTGTGAGAGTTCCACCAGCTTCATCCTTAAGAGCCAAAAGAAGAGCCTCTTTGTGATAAGCCCTGCCCCTAGTCCTCGGCTTTGGGCATGCATTAGCCAGGTGTCCCTTTTCATTGCAGTTGTAGCATCGAAGACCATTCAACCTATTCTGAGCATTTCCCTATTCCACCACTTGAGCTCTGTTGTTATTCCTACCCATAGCATTTTGACCACCGCCCATCTGACGACCATAACCACGATGCTAAACTTCAACTCGTCCATTGTTCACAACAGCCTGATTCCTGGTGTTTGATGAGGAACGAATGCGATTGTTGGATTTGTTTGTATAACGGCCAAAAGCATTAGCAATCATAACAAATCCTTGTTGCAATGCTTCGAACGGATCGGATTCCTCATTAGCTTGACTATAAAGTGCCTGATATTGTTGTTGTTGTAAGGAACCAATTGATTTTGTTGAGATTGCTGTGATTGATCATTTGGTGTGATTGTGGCAGTTGGTTGAGTTGCTGGTTGAGGAGGATAATTGTTTTGAGCATACAAGGCAAGTTGTTGATTTTCCGGATGTGAAGATGAAGCAATTTGAGCACGGAGAATCCTTTCCTTATCAACTTCCTTTTGATGAGGCTTCAAGTAATCGTACAACAATCCGTATGTAGAATGATGCATGTTCTTCGCTTGACGGAGAAAAATGACATACTTCTCCCATTCAGGACCAAGGCTACTCAGGAACTTAGTATTAACTGCAATTCTTGGCATGATGATGTTGTGTTTATCCAAATCATTTATGATGTCTGAGAATCGATGATGATAAGACTCTAGTGTCTCTCCAGGTTCAATCATGAAGTGTTTATAAGCCAAGTAAATTTTGGATTCCATATCCTCTTGATTGAGTGCAGATCCTTCCATAAGAAGATGAATATGTTCCCACATTGCCTTTGCAGTCTTTTGAGCATCAACACTTCGAAGAATTGGGTTTGGTAATCCTAAAAGGATATATTGCATTGCAAGCTCATCAGCTTTATAGTGTAGAAGTTCTTCTGGATTCAGGTCTGCAACAGTAGCAATGTTTGATTGTTCATCTCTTGGTGGATTAGCATTTGGATCTCCGGGTACAATGACAGTAGGCATCTGAAATGGACCTTCCAAGATAACCTTCTTTAAGAACTTTCCATGTGGCTTCTTCAGATCACAAAACCTAAAGAACCTAATTACCCATTGATCGTAGTTTCCTGGAGTGAGCATTGGAGGTCTATCAAGTGATCCAACCTCATGAATTGATTGTTGGATGCTTAAAGCTTCACACATCTTAGCAAACCAAGTGGGTTCCTTCATAGTGGTCCTTGATGGATGTTGATTGAAATCGTTTGTGTAGGGTTGAACTTGAAGACTTGGTAGTGGTTGAACCATTTGTGGAGGTGGAATTGCTTCCAGTTGTGGAGTATGTTGTTGATTAAATTGTTGTTGATAAATTGCTTGTTGTTGATTCCATTGTTGATGTTGTGGACTTAGTTGTTATTGTCGTTGAGTGTAAGTGTAAGGGAAATAATTAGACTATGGTGGTTGTGACATGTTGAAAAACTTGTGTTATAAAATGGATCTTTGTAGTCGAATGAACCTTTGTTGATGAAGTATCCTTAGGCGTAGAAATCACAATAAACCAAGTAGCACTTATGCGTAAAAACACCAAAGTTACGCGTAACAGCAAGAGTTACGCGTAGTTTTAGCTTACGCGTAAGGAAGGTGAAACCACTAAAGTTATGCGTAAAACAAGAAGTTAGGCGTAGAAAACTTAGGCGTAGGATTACCTTATGCGTAAGACTAAGCTTAGGCGTAAGATAAATCTTATGCGTAGGATTTTCTACGAGTAAGCTTTATGCTTATGCGTAATTTTAGGGTTTTGCCCAAATGATCTTTTACACTATCACAGTGTAAAAGATATCCAAAGTCGACGTATTTTCAGGCTTATCCAAGCAAGAAAACACGGAGTAAACCATGAAAACTGAAGATCAAACAAAGGATAAGTTACGCGTAGTTTTAAGGTTTTGCTACGCGTAGACTTACTCGTAAAAGTGATTGTTGCCCAAAGATGTTTCTAAACCAGATTTTTGTGATGAAATAGCCTCAATATCACCAAGATAACACAAAGGTGTGAAACTTGATGATCCAAAGCTTAAAACCACGTTACGCGTAGACAGAAACCTACGTACAAAACCAAGCTAGAAAACAATGATCCACACGTAAAGTTTGAAACTTTTTGCCAAAAACAGTTATTTTAACACCTTAAAACGTTGAAAGTACAAGAATCTTGGATTAAAAAGTGTAAAAATTGTGTTTTTAAGCAAACCAAAGTATCACGTGTTGTTAGACCGAAACTTCACAAAAACAACAAACACGATTCACCCAACTATTTGGCGATTGATACCATTGTTAGGTCACTAGTTTGACAACACAAGCACAATAGAAAGAGATACAGAGGAGAAGAGAGGCGGATGAACAACACACACACAAACACTACGCGTAAGACTATAGAGAAAGGTTAGGCGTGAGTAGTGAAAGAGAATGAATTGAACAACCAACCC
The DNA here is from genome assembly GCA_019973895.1 of Chrysanthemum seticuspe. Lineage (NCBI taxonomy): Eukaryota > Viridiplantae > Streptophyta > Magnoliopsida > Asterales > Asteraceae > Chrysanthemum > Chrysanthemum seticuspe. Next base: position 144,087,801 of record BPTQ01000007.1, on the reverse strand, counting down.
TCAAGTGAGGGTTAATACAAGGTATTTATAGGAAGGGGAGCTAGGGCAACACTCCTAATCCCTTCCTTTCCCTAATGGACATGGGCCTAAGCTTATGGGTCTTCTACATAAGCTTAAGCTAAAACAAACATAAAGGCCATAATTAAGCTAACTATTACATATGAATCACTAACACTTGATTTAGGTTTAGGAGTGATTCCAACAGAAGTTTAGTCTTGATTAGGTTAGAACAAAGGGAATCCCGACTCTGCTAGAGTGTTGATCTAGCTGCTCTCTTAACAATTAGGCTAAGTTTTTACGAGTTGTGCAAATGAAAATGCTAAGCGTGGAGTAGTTGGTTCTCTTTAGAGCTTATATAAGTAATCTATGGCTTTTTCTCCCAGAAGCTAACTAATTGGACCTAAAATACATGCTCGTTGTCAAACTTTTGAACATTCAAATCGTCTTGTTACAACAAAAAGTTTTTAAGCAAAATTGATATAGAGCTCAAGTTCAACTTTTTATTTAAATTTTTTGAAAAGCATACTTTCTTAAAATCGGAATAATGTTGCAAAATGAAAGTATCGTAAAAGTGCTTGAATGATGCAAAAGTAAATAACAAGTCAAAAGTCAAAAAAAAAAAAAAAAAAAAAAGTGAAAAATGAGAAAAATGAAAAAAAAAAAAAAAAAAAAAAAGAGTCCTTGAATAAAAGTATTATGTTGCTTATGAATAAATGTGCGAAACTTGCTTTTTCTTAAATTTAAATCGGAAGTTGAACTATGATTCGTCAAAGTTGTCTAAAAGCTTGACGGTGATTTAGAAATTCTTGAAGTCAAAGACCCCGAAAGCTCCGATACTATTCTCGAGGGTGAAAACCTAGCCTCCTTAAATGGACAAGCTGAGAAGAAAGTCGCTACATGGAGTGATCTCACCTTTGAATCTCGAACTTCTAAATTATCGTCGGTTGTTGTCCATTTAGGTTTAGTTTTAACTTAACGGTAGCCTCGTAAATCTTTGGAATCGAATTCCCGCTAATTCCGGTACTATTCTCCATGAGGTGTCAAAAGCCCGGTCACCTAAAGCCAACTGGTTTGGGTTGTGCCGAGAAGAAAGCCGCTAAATAGAAGAGGCCCTTTCGATCCTTAGACTTTCATAGTTTCCGGGAAGTTAAGATTTTAGTTAAGTGGATAACAACCATAACAAGGTCGGTTTCAATGGTCAAACTTTTGAAAATGAGCACACGAACTTAAATTGTATAAACTGTGGGAGTAAAAAGTTAAGTCTCGACTTACATAGATTATTAGTATAAGTAGTATTAGCATTTTGCCAAAACGTTTGCACAATAAGTTTAGACTTAGTTTGGGAGTATAAAAAAGAGGATGACGATTACAATTCCTTGGAGACACCCATTTTGTGTGAATCCCGTTCCATGATACCACTTATTTTTTGATAATCAAGCATGTTGTTTACTTTTCAGTTTAGTTTAAATTTCTCGCATCAAATAAAAAGTCGAAACGGGGTAGTCTTGGTAATCTTGAGTCTTTCATTACTTCACGTGATTGATTGCTAGGGACTAGCAATTGCCTAGTGTGGGGGAATTTGATGAGTGCTTATTCACTCATCGTTTTTACCCACCTAAGACCTAAAAAAACGACTAAAAACACCCAAATATGATAAAAAAAATATGTCAAAAATATTCTGGGAGTGTGTTTTATGTCTTGCAGGTACAAAAGGATTGAAAACAGACCGAAAACCGGCAAAATCGAGCAGAAATCATAAAAGTACTGAGAAGCCGGTGTCGGGATGTGATTTTCTACGATCGTTGATCAATTGAGGACCCGGACACATTTTTGGAGTGGGTTTGGGAAAACCGTCTTAAAACCTTCCCTGAAACACATAATTACCAAAGTACCCTCTCCCGAAACCCAAAATGACCGATCTACCCTTTTAACCCAAAAATCCAAAACATTTTCATTTTAACCCAAAACCCTTTACCCTTCTTTTGACCCACCACAACCAGAAACAATAAAAAACGTTTTACCTTTTCTTTCCAATACTGCTTTTCCCCTTTTCTTCTTCTTTCTCTTAAACCCGGAACACCATCTACCCTTTTTCCTTTTTCCCAATAATCCTTCACCCAAGACACTCAACCTCAACCTTAATTCCCTTTACCCAGATTCTCCCAACTCCCAAACCCACTACCATTCCTTCCCTCCTTTCCAGGATGCCAAGTTGGCAATCCTTTGCTACAAAGGACCCAACTGATGGCTTAGATTGTCTTCAATATGGTACCTACCTAATGGACGACTTGGATTGGATAAAGAAAGCACAAATGTGGTTTTTGGCTTGTTTTGCCTTACTGAAGAAACACAAGGGAAGCACATTTGAAGACTTAGAGTAGTATAAATAGCTTCATTGTAAGCCATTGTAGAAGGCACCCTAGTTTTAGATTTTAAAACCCCTAGTTTTAATGTTAAATCAGTTTTTCTACTTTATTTGTAATTTTTTTTTAGTTAATGAAAAATCTTTTGGTTATCTTTACTGTTAATCTGTTTCATTTCACAAGTACCTAAATGCTTAGTTGTTTTTCTCTACTTTCAATCATAAAAAGTGTTACCTTAGTTTAGAAGTAGTATTCAGCAAGTGAAAGTTAGTTTGCAAAAAAAAAAAGGGTCAGCTGAAGCTTTTACAATCCTTAAAGGGGTGTTTGTTTTAAGTTGGAAAATGGTCAAAAACTTGTTTTTACCCGTCAAACTTCATTTGAAGTTGTAACTGAGTTTTAAAAGGCTTGACAATTCTTAAATTGAGTTTTGCTCAGGCTCGGTAAAAAAAAAAGTTGATTTTCTGATTTCAGAAACTGCACAGAACAACAGCTTAAGCTGCTGTTCATGTGCCAATTTTACGGCTTATTTGATACTCCAATCTTTCAAATTTAAGTTTTCCTCAGTCTTTACAAGCTCAACTTCTGCCTAGTCCATTTTAATTGCACCTTAGTTCATCTTAGCTTAGTGTAAATCTGTGTTCAAATCTATCCCTTACCCATTTTTTTGTTCGGTATCAGTTATCAATGTCCCAAATAGCATCTGTCACAGCTTATTTATAAGTTGTTGTAGAGCTTTTATGTCCCTCCAATTAGCATTTTTTGCATCTCTACTGTGCTAACTTGTTTGTTGCAGCTTGTCTCTGGGTTGGGAGTACTTATCTCAGCTAAAAATTAAGCTCTAAATAACCCTCCTCAGGATGTTTTGGAACTGCAGCAGTAGCACAGGTCAGAAACATTCTCTTTAGTGCTTATTTGGGTTATACTCTAGCTTATTCAGACTTCTCTAGGTTCCACTTCAGTATTATTAGGATTAGGATAGATCCCTTTTTAGCTTACATAGAGCTTATTTCAGTTTGGTCATTGCTTATTGTTCCATTTGAGTAGTTGCTTATTAGCCTAGGATTTCCCTTAGAGTAACTTATATTGCCAACTGCTTTTCCCTTTTTGTAGCTTATTAATTCAATTGTAGTTAGCTTATTTTAAATTTATATTGCTTATTTATCCTTTGATCTGCTTATCCAACTGCTTGTTGTGCTTACTTTGTGCATATAACTGTCCAAAGGTGTGTTTGTGTGTAACTGTCCAAATAGACTCTCAATAAGCTGTTGTCACAGCTTATTGAGAAGCTTTCATTACCAAAGTTTTCACAAAAAAATGTTGAGTTGGATTGTGTCTTTAATATTTGAAAAGCAAAACTGAAAAGAAAATTTTTTTTGTTAACGCTGGGATTTGAACCCTGGCCAACCAGCTCACCACACCACACACTTACCACTCGCCCTTGGGACTTGTCTCATCCAAATGTTGCATCATTTAATATTTAACCTTCAAATGCAGTTTGTACTCATAAGCCATTTTTAGCTTATTTCTTGCTTATTTTCAAAAGCAACCACCACCTTTTTTATTTTTCCTAGAATCAGTAATATTTAAAGTAGTTTCTGTGAATTTTTTAGATTTTTCCAAATTAGTTTAATATTTTTAATTAATTAATTATATTAATTTAGTTTTTAATTCATAAAAAATAATTTAAAAGTCAAAAAATACTCGGTCTTTTTCTAAAATTATTTTTAGTCAATTAGGACGTAGGAAAATTAGTTTTACACCCGTAGGCCTTAAATTGCATCTTTTTCACTTTCGAGGCTCGGGATTAGGTCGGGTTTTCGCGTTTTTGTGTTTTAGCACCCTAGACCATAGTTTAGATTCGTTTTAATGTTTTTTATGTTAATTAGTTGTTAAATAAGTGTTTACCTTCATTTACGTGCTTAAAATTCAATTCCGTGCTTTAAATTGTAGAATACGTAATCAAATCCAAATTCTTTAAAACCAATTCAAGTTATAAATCACGAAACTCAACGAATCCTTCCATTCACACCTCGTTGGGACATGACCCGGGAAATCACTTTTCCGGTATCACTTTATCACACCCGTGAGATTTGGCACATTACCCCTTTTCCTAAAAGGTTAATTTGTCGGGTTTTACGGTTAATTTGATATATTGATATTGTGTTTATTCACCACACTCACAAACAAATGAATCAATCCTCTGATTTGATATTCGATTAGTTATTCATTTGATATGTTATCTGTTTGAGATCATTTATTGATATGATTCCATTATATGATCAGTTTGATATGATATGATTTGTTTTATTTGGTTGCCCGAGCTAACTAGCCATGGAGGTACCATGGCCATGTCATTGATGCACCAATGGCATGACACTATCTGGGGCGGTGTGATTAGTCCTCGGCATTCCCTTTTGATATGATTATGACATGTGTGCACTTGGCCATTATGAATACGTATGTACAGTCTCGTACTGGCATATGTATATTTTATTTGTTTTGCAGGGAGCGTATGGATGCATCCTAGGCACTCAGTTCAGTTTTGGTGATGTGGTGCGTGTGTGCAGTACACTCCCTCACATTTGGGAGCTAGCTACTCCATTTGGTACTTGAGAGGTCTCCCCTCCTTGTGCACTTATGATTTGACGAATTTGATATGATTTGGCAGATATGGGTTATGATATGTGATTTGTTAGATTTGGCTATTGGAGTATCTCCTTTAGTATTAGGTGCTCGTGGCAACATTCTGATTTGGTTATTATGTGACTATCTGATATTCTGATTCATTCGTTTACTATGCCTATTCAGTCATTCAGTTGACTACTTATTCACTCAGTATTCTTATGTGATTCGTTTGACTATCGGACTCATGCTTCAGTTCATTTGGTTATTATACCCAGTCTTCAATTCATTTGATTTACTATGCTTTCACTCTATTTCGGTTGGTTGCCAAGCTTATACTTCAGATTACTACTTCACCCGTTTACCGAGCTATTATATGATTATTGGATTCAAGTGTTGAATATGCTATTATATGATTATTTGGTCCATCTGTTTACCATGCTGATTATGATTACTTGATTTCTCTGTCTACTATGTTAGTATGTGGTTACCTGATTCATCTGTTATCATGCTAATATCCGATTATCCACTTACCATGCTGTTATGTGACTATTTGATTCATCTGGTTGCCATTCTAGTATGTAATCATTTGATTTATCCGTTGATCATGTTATACTTCGTTCAGTTATGTTGAGGGCTATGACTATCATTTAGTAATCTACCTGCAAATTGTGATTTCCATGTTTGTACTTCTGTTTGATGTTTCTGATGCTTATGTTATCGGTTCAACATAGTAATGGATGTTTACCTGACTTGTTGATCTGCCATGTTTACACTTCTGTTCATGTTGTTGGTTGATAAAGGAATATGGTACAACTTATGTTATCAGTCTAGTTGATTTGTTTAGTTTGCCATGTTGTATTCTTGTTCAGCTACTTCATTTAGTTATGATGTTCGCTCAATATTTCCTATCTATACTTGTGACTGACATGCTTATACTCTATTAGTGTCTCAGCTTGTTATGATATTCATTATGTTTATTAATTGTTGATTTTCTGACTTGTGTGATTCCCATGCTTACATCCTATTCAGTTGATTTCGCCTGATTATAGAATTATGCTTAGCTTAGGTATAGCTGATTATCTGATTTGTTTATTTGCCATATTCATGTCTAGTTGATCCGCTGACTGATATGCTTATACACTGTTTGGTTGCTTGTTTGATTATGATAATTTTCATCAACTCCTATATGATTATGTTTCGATACAGTTAGGTTTGGTTATTTATATGAGCTTATATTTGTTAAATGATTCGCTGCTTTACTTTACTTTGGTCTTTTGATTTCTGTTCTTGATGGATATCTGTTAATATTGTGTTCTGCAGGTTCCCCATTGACTAATAGACTCACTGTGCTCATTCGTTATGATTTTGTTATCAGTCTCCTCTGATTCGTTTTTGTATTTCGATTATGTTTAGCTTTTGTTTTGTTATATCTGTTCACTGGGCTTTTTAAGCTCAGCCGCATTTCTTTTCCATGCGGCAGGTACCAAGTGGGATGTTGGGCTTTGATGGGCTGAGAGTAGGAGCTTTTGAGTGAACCGACCCTAGTTTCCCTTATTATTTTGGACTTATTTGGAAGAACATTTGTTTTGATATTTCGTATCTTTTAGACATGTTGGATTATGTATTTTTCCTTTGTAAGTCATTCGTTTATATGACTTGGTATTTTATTTAATAAGACTTCCGCTTGCACTTTTATTAGTATGTTCTGATATGACTCATAATGTGACATTCGGACCCTTGTCGGGTTGGGGTGTTACAGTATTTGACGATCAATGGCTCAACTAAAAAATGTTAAGTATGAAACTGTTGCTAAGGATTATCAAGTTGCTTTTGCCAATTCGTTAAGTAGGGTTGGTATTAGTGAGGAACATGCTATTACTTTTTATCTTAAGGGTTAACCACGAGAAATTGAAATGGGGGCAAGGATGTTCAAGTCTATGACACTATATGATGCTTACTATTTAACAAATTTACAAAAGGCTACACTGAATGCAATTAAGAAAAATAATATATTTTGCTCTATGCTAGTAACACGAACACTTCAAGATTTACTTCACAACCAATTAGTAGTTAGAATTCAAAACATTTGTTGGCTTTACCCCAAACAAATTCAGATTGTGATTATAAATCAAACATTAAGAAATAAAATACTTAAGAGGAATATGAAGACAAAAGGGCTAAGAATTTGTGTTTTTATTGTAATCAAAAGTATGTTCCTTGACATAAATGTTCATGAAAGTTGTATTCTTTGGCGGTGTTAGCTGAGGATGGCGATGTGGAAGAAGAAGAGTCTAGAGTGAAGTGTTAGGAAGAAGACAAAATTGAAAAAATAATGGGAAGTTCACATGTTTCTTTAAATACTTTGAATGAGGTTCTCAATTATAGAACCATGAGGATTAAAGAAATTATGGGCAAACATGTAATGCAAATTTTGGTAGATTTGGATCTACATACAATTTTTGGATATTGAAGTGGCTAAGAGACTCGGTTGTTCTATCAAAATTATTTGTTCACTTTGAGTTACTATAGTAGATGGATGTAATAATACTAGTAATAGTGAATGTAAGAAGTTCAAATGTTAGTTGCAAGGTGTGTGTGGAAAACTAGAAGGGGGGGTTGAATAGTTTTACCAATTAAAACGATATTTTTAAAATATTTGGATCGACTTATGTCAATCTATTTAGATGCGTATGTTGGATGTTGATAGATGGATATGGAAATGTGTAATGTAAAGGAGAAGAGTGAGAGACACAAAACCACGACATAAGTATTTATAGTTGTTCGGCTACAAGGACACCTTCCTTGGCCTACTCTACTCCCCGAGTCACCTACTCGAGAGTTCGTAAACACTACACGACACCAACTCCTTATGGCGAAGAAGCCTTCACAACGTCGCCTACTCTTTTTCCGGTACTAGGCTAGACACCGGGTTCTTCCACAAGGTAGAACCATACCTATCACAACGTCGCCTACCCTTTATCAGGCACTAGGCTAGATACCGAGTTCCATTACAATGGAGGAACTACTACCCAACACTACACAACACCTATCCCAAAGGAGACCCACTCCTTATTACAACATCATCAAGGATATCAATATCCTTGGATATAACCTATCTCTATTTGTATATCGATGCACCTCATCGATTATACACCTTTGGTATCTTTCACTAATGCCACTTGACTTGACTTCTAGGCATCCTTCACTAATGCCCTTGACACGGAAGTTTGACACCTTTCACTAATGTATTCGTCTTGACTCTTTCGGCATCCTTCACTAATGCCTTTGACACGGACGTTGAGCACCTTTCACTAATGCTTTAGTCTTGAATCTTTCGGCATCCTTCAATAATGCCTTTGACACAACACTTCTATGGAGGAAGAAAGAACTATCAACAAGAGAACCTCAGTAGTCTTGATGATGACAAAGCATGGCAACTCATGGACTTGAGCTTGCTCGACTTCAAGAGGTGGTGATCTCGCCTTTAAGAGGAACCTAGAGAATCACACAAAAACAAAACACAAACTACATAGAGAGATCCTTAGGATATGAGGTTAGAAGGTTACAATACTTGGAGAAAGTATGTGTGGGAGTGGCAACCCAAAATGAAGAAATAGCTCACTATTTATAGAGGAATTTTAGCTACTGTTCCACGGATCCCAGATCTGTCCAGTGTATTACTGGGGATCCGTGGGACGCTCCCCTTTGCCCATGGGATTTAAGTCATGGGTCATGGGTTATGGTTCATGGGTCCTAGAATTTGGACCATTGGTATCCAAGTAGATACAATGTATCTACAAGATGCAATGCATCTAGTCCATGGGTTATGGGTTAAAGCCATGGGTCATGGATAATATCCATATATGACATATGCATGATGTCATGCAATGGGTTATGGGTTATGCTCCATGGGTATGGGTCATGGACATTGGGTTTTACCCAACAACATTCAATGTATTTGGTCAATGGGTCAAATACTTAAACTTCTACCCATTATACTACCCATTATGATACATACTAGTTATGTATATATTTGCCCAATATGTAAACACTAGTTTTTGTACATATGTATTACTAAATCATAAAAACCACTTTTACTTGTTTAGTATTTTATGTGAAAACGTAAATGTGTTAGTAAACTATTGGCTCAAACCATTTACGTATTTTATTTGTTTCGTTAAAATGATTTTACGTTTGTTATCGACAAAACATTAGAAGATTGTAAAATATAAATAAACGTTTTTACGGCTTATTTGTATTAACAATCTCCCTCTTTTTGTTGATGACAAAACATAAAGTTATTTTAAGGAAAAACTAAAATTCGTAAAAGTTTGAATTGTAGTTTTTACTTTCTTCTCCCCCTTTCTGTCGAAACAAACAGAGCTTCGAAAAGAAACTAACACATTGTTTTTAAGAAAAAAAATGTAAAAGAAAAAAAAAGGTAATGTGAAAAAGTAGAGAGCAAGTGACGAGAAGTGTTCTCGTCTTAACTCCCCCTTGACGAGTCCATCTCTTTGTGAGGGCGTCAAGTAAGAAAAATTACTAAGCTAATGCATTGCAACTAAGTTTGCAAATGGTTTCGTCTTTGTGACGATAATGCTCCCCCTTAATGATTGAAACTTTGCAAAGGGACGTCATGAAATGTAATCCAAATGAGGATTATATTGCAAAGGATTTTGCAATGTATTGTTTTGACACAAAGCTCCCCTAGCTTAGGGTGTCAAAGTCTTCATGTGTATATTGAAAATCTACAAAACAAAGGTTAGAAAACAAATATATAATGCATAATTTCCTGCAAACAAGACTCAAGTTATAGAAGGCAAGTCTTTTGTTGCACGGATCCCACGGTTCCCTCCTTGGAGGGATCCGTCTGGGCAAAATGGAGGGATCCGTCTGTCTGAAAGCTTAAAACAGCAATGGCGATGTAACAAATAATGTTAACATCAAAGTGAGATAAGTGTTCAAGCAACAAACATATACTCAAAATAACATGGCATAAAACATGTAACTTCATTCAATAAAACTACGAGAAATGATCTACAAATCTCTAAAACTAAGAGAATGATTTAAACATGAAATGTGATTCCTAAACGATCTAAGTTAATCTTAAGACTAGAACACCACTTTAATTCTTAAGCTCACGGTTGTTTAGGTTTGTTGGCCTCATCGAAACGTTCGAGGAGGTGCTAAAGAATGAAACGTTGCTCTTTACGTAGTTCATGTATCAAGCCTTCAATGTGTTGACAATGATAGCAATCCTTGTCATGGCTTGGAAAAGGTGGTGGTAAAGATAGAGCGGCTTGATGTGGAGGTTCTAGTGAAGGAGGTTGAGGATCCTCAAACGAAGGAGGGATTGGTGGAGGTACATTCAATGATGGTTCAACAAAGGATGATGGTGGAGATAGAGAGGTGTCAAATTCCATGTGGTCGGGTGGTTGACTTTGATGATTCCTCATAATCCAAAATGGACCATTTGATGGAAATGGAGAAAAGGGTACTGGTGCATGTGTTGATTCAACACCTTGGGTTTGTTGCACATTCTTCTCTATTGAAGAGAGTGTCGGCAATGGTGGAGGATTAGATGGCCTAGGAGGCAAGTCCTCTAAATTGTAGAGAGGTGGAGATGATTGTGAGGTGATAAATGATATGGCTATAGGCACCAATGATGTTGGTTGGGTGGAAAAGGGTGTGTTTGGTTTAGTAGGAATTGTGGAGTTCGGTGATGATATTTTTATGGGAACAGTCCTCTTGGGGATTGGTTTGATAGGTTGAGTTGGTGGAGGAGAAATCCTAGAATTTGTGGATTTAACGGGAGATGATTCTGTTGAGGAAATTTCGTGTACAACACAAGCAAGTTTCTTGGGTGGATGAGTTAACACTAGGAGCTTTCCTCATGATGAAATGACTAAGGAGAAGGTTTCTAAATGCTGAGAATTATGTTGTGGTTGATGACTAAGAGATTCTAATAAGATGACTTATAAAGGGAAAGATTTGGGAAGTGCATTAAAGACTTAAGCCACTAAAATCCTTAGAAATGTGATGATTTGCATGCACAAGGGTCAACTACAGTTGTGCACTAATCTATGAGTTTATTTAAGGCAGGATGGAGTGTTCAAGTTAGCCAAAAGGGCTTGAAATGATTGCTTTAGGCAAGATTTACTGAATCTGCCAGCCGGTTCCCTCCTATGAGGGATCCGTCTAGGCTAATCCTAGGGATCCGGCTATCAGCAATTAGGAAAAGAGGAAAAATGATGTTGGTACAATCTAATACCTATATAGCTTGAGTGTCTTAGTCTTCTTAAGTGTTTTAAATGAGGTATGCCTTAAATGATCAAGGGTAATGAGTGGTGGTAGCCAATGATTGCCTTTTATGAAAGGAAAATGGAACTTTATGATCACCAATGGGTGATCAAGGATGGCACTAGGAATTTAAATGATGTCAAGTCATGTTACATGATCCTAGAGATCAGATGGCAACTTGAGATGAAATTTGAAAAATCCTTAAAAATTATAAGAATTGAAAAACTAGTGTTTGACCCATTTTGAGGTAGAGATGACTAAAAACAATTTGTTAAAATTGAGAAATTTATAAAACTAGTTGTGTTGACATGTGATTGATGATGTGTGAGTGTAAGAGCGGAAGGATGATGAGTTTTGGTGATATGAAAAATTAAAAGGCACTTTAAGTGTGATCCTAAATGAGCTATGGGTGAGTGTGAAGCTTTTTAAGCTTGAAGAAGACTTAAGTGGTCCTAAGGCCTTATGTTTAGCTAGTGTGAAGTGATCTAGTGAGCTGTTTTGATGTGTGGGATTCTGCATTGCTCATCTGTCATCACGGATCCCATGGTTCCCTTAAAGGAGGGATCCGTCTAGTACATTCTTAGGTATCCGACAACTGCAGATCACAAGCATCGCAGAAAGGGATGCAAATTTTGCACAATACTATATATGCTAATTCTTATTGATCTCTACTCTAAAGAACATCAAAACAAGCAAGATATCTCATAAACCATATCATAGACAAGAGTAGTAATGGTAATATCCAAACAACCAAACTAACGTGCTTCACAAACATAAACATTCTTGTAAATAGATAAACAAAATGTCTAAAATCAAACATAATCCTAATGTCTCTTTTGTCAATCTTTTCTTTTCCTCTTTCCCGACTTCACGATGTAGTTAGTTAGGCATTGGATCATACCCTTCAATTGTTTGAATTCCGCGGTCTCGTTTGGAAGAGTTGGAAGTTGTTGAAAGTAGGTAATGGGATCCAAGTTGACGTTGGCTTCGGGGTTGACATTTACTTCTTCTTCATCCGAGGAGTCCGGGAGAGCCTTAGGTCTTCTTCCATTGACCATGAACCGTTTAGAGGGTTGTTTGGTGAGTGGTACCATGACGTGATTGGAGAGGAAATGATCATCATTGATTGGGGATGGTTGCATTGCACTAACATACTCGCGGAGTCGTGTTAAGAGCATACCATACGGAAGTACCATGTTGGCAACTTTGAATACCCCGAACATTCTCTTCACTATGTAATAGGTGAGATTAAATGGCCTTTGGTAAATGAGGCAATAAATCATTAGCACAAGACATGCATTTGGATGGTCTTTGTTTTTGACCAAACAAATGACATTTTCCCTAAGAATTTCTTCCCATTTTCTATAGATGGAATGCATTTAGAAAAGTTCCATTTGAAAGGGATCACGGTGAATGAGCTCTTTGTTGCGGTTGAAGCGAGATTGGTCGGCTCTAATTTGGAAAATGGTGTCTCGAACAACCGCGGGGTCATCAAGAGGAGTATGGTAGATTGGTTTGGAATCAAGTGCAAAAGATTGAGTGGATATTGCCCAATCTTGAGAGTACATGCAAATTTATTCATAAGGAATGCAAAGGATTTGATCAAATGTGTTCAGGGGTAGAGTGAAGTTTTGTTTATTGATGATAAAAGCGATTGAAATGCTATCATCGGTATTTCGAATGATCCTAACGCTTTTGTAGAATTCATAGATGAAAACCGGACAAATTTGTTCATCAATATCAAGAAGACAATCAAAATTGATTGCCGAGAAGACTTGAAGAATGTCGGTATTTTCAAGGAAACATTCCTTGACCACACGATCTTCGTGGATAAGTCGTTTTTCAAGTCTTTTGAAGACTTTGCGATCGGTTTTTGACAACCCCTCTTTTCGATAGTATTTGGTGAGGTAGTGGACGATATCATGGTGGTCTTGTTGGGTGGCTTTAGGCATGGTTGGTCCTAGAAAAACAAATATTCCAATTAGGTAAAATTTGTTGAGATGGGTTTATGGTTTTGAATTGTATTAACAATGTTGTAAGCACAATGTAATCTTAGTTATGTTAAAATCCTTTCTAGTGATCAATTTTGCAAAACCTAATTTTATCAATTGATTAAGAAAACTTAAAAACCATAAACCCTAGGATGAAGATGATGAAGATTAGAACATATTAGTGTAATTACTTACAATGATGTTCTAGAGAAGGATGCTTGAGGATATGAAGTCCTATGGAGATGAAACCAGCACTTGGGTCGTTTTTTGTGTTTTCTGAGGAGAGGGAAAGGAGCAGAATTGATTTTGAAAAGCGTATAGCTGGTTTCTGTCACACGGTTCCCCCGGATCCCTTATATTAGGGATCCGGCTAGTACAACTAGAGGGATCCGGCTACGGTGGACAGAAAAAGGGTGTTTGACGTTATTTTTGTAATAAGTTATAAACTAGCTTATGGAACAAAAATAGTTTTGAGGTTTCTAATTGAAAAGTTGTTTGGTCAACGAGATTTGATAAGTTAATTATCAAGGATCTATTTGTGACGACGGCGTTAGTTTGACGAGATCAAGAAGGAATACTATTCCCGATGTTGAGTAAGTCGGGAAAGTGGGGAAAAGAGACCTTTTTTAGATACTAGCAATTATTAACGTCTAAATAAAATAAAAGAAAATGATATCAACATATTCATGTAGATGTAAACTAGCTAATGGAAAGTAAACATACCTCTACGCTCTTGAGATGGTTTATGTAGACCATAAAGCCGAAAAATACTTCATGAGCTTTTAAAGTAATTGGTTGTACTTAGAATAAGTAGGTTGCGATTACTTTTAGATTCTTCCTTGAAGGTTGACTACATTTTTCTTTGAATAGAAATGAAGACTTTGGAGAGATCCTAGCATGAAGATTTCTTGAAGAGAAAATGTTAGAATAATCTATCAATATCCAACATAGAAGAAATAATTTGTTTTAAAAGATTTCCTTCTTTGTAGTTTTCAAACATACACGGATCGTATCAAGTTTTTAAAGTACAACATACTCTAAGAAACTTGGTAACGAAGCTTTGATGCCAATTGTGGAAAACTAGAAGGGGGGTTGAATAGTTTTACCAATTAAAACGATGTTTTTAAAATATTTGGATCGACTTATGTCAATCTATTTATATGCGTATGTTGGATGTTGATAGATGGATATGGAAATGTGTAATGTAAAGGATAAGAGTGAGAGACACGAAACCACGACACAAGTATTTATAGTGGTTCGGCTACAAGGACACCTTCCTTGCCCTACTCCACTCCCCGAGTCACCTACTCGAGAGTTCGTAAACACTACACGATACCAACTCCTTATGGCGGAGAAGCCTTCACAACGTCGCCTACTCTTTTTCCGGTACTAGGCTAGACACCGGGTTCTTCCAAAAGGTAGAACCATACCTATCACAACGTCGCCTACCCTTTATCCGGTACTAGGCTAGATACCGAGTTCCATTACAATGGATGAACTACTACCCAACACTACACAACACCTATCCCAAAGGAGACCCACTCCTTATTACAACATCATCAAGGATATCAATATCCTTGGATATAACCTATCTCTATTTGTATATCGATGCACCTCATCGATTATACACCTTTGGCATCTTTCACTAATGCCACTTGACTTGACTTCTAGGCATCCTTCACTAATGCCCTTAACACGGACGTTTGACACCTTTCACTAATGTCTTCGTCTTGACTCTTTCGGCATCCTTCGCTAATGCCTTTGACACGGACGTTAAGCACCTTTCACTAATGCTTTAGTCTTGACTCTTTTGGCATCCTTCACTAATGCCTTTGACACAACACTTCTATGGAGGAAGAAAGAACTATCAACAAGAGAACCTCAATAGTCTTGATGATGATGAAGCATGGCAACTCATGGACTTGAGCTTGCTCGACTTCAAGAGGTGGTGATCTCGCCTTTAAGAGGAACCTAGAGAATCACACAAAAACAAAACACAAACTACATAGAGAGATCCTTAGGATCTGAGGTTAGAAGGTTACAATAGTTGGAGAAAGTATGTGTGGGAGTGGCAACCCAAAATGATGAAATGACTCACTATTTATAGAGGAATTTTAGCTACTGTTCCACGAATCCCTCACTTGAGGGATCCGTCCAGTGTATTACTGGGGATCCGTGGGACGCTCCCCTTTGGCCATGGGTTTTGGATCATGGGTCATGGGTTATGGGTCATGGGTCCTAGACTTTGGACCATGGGTTTCTAAGTAGATACAATGTATCTACAAGATGCAATGCATCTAGTCCATGGGTCATGGGTTAAAACCATGGGTCATGGATAATATCCATATATGACTTATGCATGATGTCATGCAATGGGTTATGGGTTATGATCCATGGGTATGGGTCATGGACTTTGGGTTTTACCCAACAACATTCAATGTATTTGGTCAATGGGTTAAATACTTAAACTTCTACCCATTATACTACCCATTATGATACATACTAGTTATGTATATATTTGCCCAATATGTAAACACTAGTTGTTGTACATATGTATTACTAAATCATAAAAACCACTTTTGCTTGTTTAGTGTTTTATGTGAAAACGTAAATGTGTTAGTAAACTATTGGCTCAAACCATTTACGTATTTTATTTGTTTCGTTAAAATGATTTTACGTTTGTTATCGACAAAACATTAGAATATCGTAAAAACATTAGAAGATCGTAAAATATAAATAAATTTTTATTAACAGTGTGGAATTATGCACATGTGATGTTGTTAGCCATATGAGCATGTTAAATGGTGTTAGGAATCCAATGGTTGTCTACACTTGGGGATATTAAAATGTAACTTCAAGGACCTCAAAATGGAATTTGTGTAAAAAGGGAAAAAAAAATGAGTTGAATAGGCACTCCTAAATCAAATTTGGAATAGATGCATAATAAGAAACAAAGTAGGATGTAAGACAAGGTGGTAAAAAGTTCCCTTCAATGTAATGATAAGTACTTAAGTGATCAGGTGTTAGAATGTTGATGGCTTGTGAGGTGCTTGTGCATAGTCTAAAGACTAGACACAAGAGGTGCACATGACTTACTCCTCAACTGATCCTAACAACCTTTCCCGCCAAAACCAAGAGTTTAAATACTTGCAGTGTTCTACTTTCACTTTTAGCTTTAGAAATACAATTCTCTCAACTCTTGTAATCTTCCAACTGTCTTTGTGACATTTCACACTTTGATAATACAAAATTGGTTTTGGCGGTCTATTTCTTCATTCTTGATTGCCCAACCGTTTGTAATCCTTTAACGGATCTTAATTGATCCCTATTGGTGTCTATCAAGTGGTATCAGAGCACTTTCTTGGCTCTATATCGTCTTCATTCATATTTTACATCCATTACAATCACATTTCTGGTCCACTTTTGGTGGAGGTTGTTATTTTCTGATCAACAATTCTGGTAAATCAAGAGTTACTACACTGGTACTCTGATTTCTAATCGATAATACTACACTGGTGTAATTATGTGTTTTCCCTCATGCATAAGTGCATTTGTTAAGTTTATAGGGATTGGAAGAGGAATGCAACCTGAATTGATGGAACTAATTGAGAAATTTGAAGATGTGTTTGTTGTTCCGAAGGAGTTACAACCCAATAAACCACATTATCACATAATTCCACTTGTGGATGGTGCTACACCAGTTAATATTAAACCCTATATGCACCCTCCAACTCAAAAATATGTTATTGAGAATATGATTCAAGAACTGTTGGATACTCGGTGATTAGACCAAGTAACATTCCATTTGCTTATCCAATAGTTGTGTAAAAAAGAAAGATAACTCTTGGAGAAAGTGTGTGTTTTAGAGACAACGTAATAAGAATATTGTCAAAGATAAACTTTCCAATACCAATTATAAAATAATTGATTGATGAATTGTCTGGAGCTAATATATTTTTCAGAGTTAGATCTAAGGTCAAGATACAATCAAATTATAATGTTTGAAGATGATGTAGTAAAGACAATAGTCAAAACTCATCAAGGTTATTATGAGCTTTATTATGATGCCCTTTGAACTTACTAATGCACCTTCTATTTTCCAATATTTGATAATGAAGCTTGTAAGCCACTTTTGAGGGAATTCACACTGGTCTTCTTTGATAGTACATTGATTTATAGTAACACACTAACACAACATGTGGAACATTTGGAAGTTATTTTGTCCACAATGAGGTTGCATCAATTGTATGCAAAGCTCAGTAATGTGTGTTTGAGACAACTCATTTGGAGTACTCATGCCATGATATCTATGCTAGTGGAGTGTCTACTAATTCAGCTAAGATCAAATCAATGGAAAACTGGCCAGTTCCTACTAATATAAAGCAATCAAGGGGGTTTTGGGGTCTTAGTGGATGTTATTAGAAGATTTGTTCATGGTTATGCAAGTGTAAGCGAGACCCTTAACTCGGTTGTTGAAAACTAATGTCTTTAAGTGAAATGAAGAAGCTCAAACAGCTTTTGAGAATTTGAAATAAGCTATGATTAGTGCTCCCGTGTTAGCTCTTTCTAATTTTGACAAAGAATTTGTGATTGAAACTTATGCTTTTGGGGTGGGAATATGAGCAATTTTGAGTCAAAAGGGTCACCCTATTGCTTATTTGAGTAAAACACTTTCTGCCAAGCACCAGTTAATGTCAACCTATGAAAAAGAGTTCTTTGGAGTGATTCTTGCATTGGAGAAATAGAAAGGTTTACTTGACAAACATTTTAAAATCAAGACATGCCACTTTAGCCTCAAGTATATATTGGATCAAAGAAGTACTACTCCTACACAAATGAAGTGGCTCCTGTTGGGATTTTAGATCTAGTTAACCAATTAACACTACGAGTACGCAGCGGAATATGGATCTAGTTTAAGCAATTATGTTAACACGTAAATAATAAACAATAAAGTATAAAAGGGAACAAGAAAAACTAACCCTCGTAGTCACCCGCAAGTTTTAACGAACAAAGAAACCAAGTGTTTAAAACAAACACCTCTACAAGTTCACACACAAACACTTAACCACGAACACACCCGATAAAAGCTAGTCGTGAACGTTTACCAAACAACCCTTGTAAACCTTGAACATCCTCAAACCAAGAAACCCTAGAAACCCTTTATTTATTTCTGTCCGAGATACCACAACAACCGAGAACCAAAAATTGGTTTTGTCCGATATCGGACAAGTCTATCTGATATGTACCTGCAACGTTTTATGCCCGCGGACTCAGTAAAAAAAACAACCCCTTTGCAGCTTCGAATCAACTTGGAAACGCTGGAAAACAAGTATCTTTAACACCCTAGAAACACCTTGTATGATCGAACAAGTTAGGGTTCAAAAGACTTAGCAAAACGAAACAAAACCCTAATCGGTTTAGGGTTTGATCGACTGGGAAAACTTGATGTTTGATCGGTTTTGTAAAGCTGAGATTATGATGTATGTAGTGTAAGGTTGAGGGTATGAGTATATATATAGCTCAAGACCCCTAGCTTTGCTTGGGCTCAAAACTTGAGCTCCAAGCTACAACCCATCCTAATCCGTTTACAAGTACAACAAGACCAAGGCTTTTCCCCAACCGACCCACTTTGGAAAGAAACCGGCCAAAGGGTCTTATGGTTTAATAATCGGATCACATGCAAAAAACGGGTCAAGTAATATGGGTCATGTAGTTCAAGTAGTAAACGTGTAAAAACGTACTCTTGTGTTTAACGTGTGTGCCCCATAGGCTCACACACTTCTAGTCGTTTCTATGCGAATCCACTCCCACATTCCAACAGCTTCCAACTTATGGTTTTTTATTATGAAATAGTTTTTTTTTAAAGGTGGAAAATGGAGTTGCATTTGCATTGTCATGAGTGCAGAATACTGCAAAAATGTTTAGTATGGTTGCTTCTTCATATGTATCCACTGATTTGGTGGACAAAATACAAAAGGAGTTGGGAACTATACAAAAAGTGTGTTCATTGTTCTATTGGAGAGGTCTCAGAAAAGAAGTTAAGCAATGGGTCAGAGATTGTGATGTTTGTCAATGGTGTAAACCATACCTTTTTGGTTATCCAGGATTGCTACAACATATGCCTATTCCAAATAGTGAATGGTATAGCATTTTTATGGACTTTGTGGAAGGTTTGCCAAAATCTCAAGGAAAGTGTGTGATTAAGGTAGTGGTTGATTGACTTAGTAAATATGCTCATTTCATTGCCATGACACATCCTTTTACTACAGCTCAGGTAGCACAACTCTTCCTTGATAACATTTGCAAAATTCGTGGGTTACCAGAAAGTATTGTATCATATAGAGATAAGGTGTTCATTAACATTTTTTGGGAAAGAACTTTTAAGTTGCTACAACTTAAACTACTTATGTTTATTGCCTATCATCCTCAAACTAATGGCCAAACACGTCTTGAATAGAAGCTTTAGTGCTATTTGAGGTGTATGTTTGGTGAAATTTCTAAAGATTAGTGTAAACGAGTGTGGAAACCCGCGCGATGCAGCGGGATTTGCTTCAAAGGACTTACTTTGCAGCGACACTTAAACCTTAGGGACTATTTTTGCCAAGTTGTGAAACTTTGCATTTAATGTTTGGACTTACTTTGCAACGACGCTTAAACCTCAGGGACTGTTTTTGCCAAGCTGTGAAACTTTGCATTTAATGTTTGGACTTACTTTGCAGCGCCACTTGAATCTCAGGGACTGTTTCTGCCAAGTTGGGAAAGTTTGCATTTAATGCTTGGTTTTTGGGTACAAAGTTGTACGCTTTTTAGTATATATACAAATGGCATCCTTTGGCTGAATGACGATATAATACAAACTATGACTCAGTGTTGAACACTATTCTTTATGAAATTCTCTATGGCCAAACACCTCCGATACATATTTCCTATATGACTGGTGAAAGTAGGGTAGATACCGTAGATAGAACCCTCTCAGCTACGGAGCTACGGAAGAGATTATCATAGTGCTTAGATTTCATCTAAAAAGGGCTCAAGACAGACTAAAGCAACAAGCAAACAAGCATAGAACTAATAGAGAATTCATGGTGGGTGATTGGGTGTGTATGAAGTTGCAGGCTTGCAACCACACATGAAGGTTTCAATGAGAGTGGTAAAATATAATAAGATGTCACACAAGTACTTTGGGCCTTTTAAAGTTTAAGCTAAAGTGGGAAAGGTAGCTTATAAAGCGGGAAAGGTACTTTGGGCCTCTCTAAGCCCTGATTCATGATGTTTTCCACATATCACAACTCAGTGCACTTCCTCATTGTGATGATTCAGGACAAATACGAGCAAAACCAGTGGCTATTTGGGACAGACTGTTTGGCAAAGTAGGAAAACCAGTTGCAATATTTTTTTTAAGTTCAATAGTCTAACAATTCACCAGAAGAAGCCACCTGGGTATCCATAAAAGAAATTCAAACCCGACTCCAAATTTTAATGTGCTTGCTTAATATTGGGACAACATTGGTTTAAAAGAGGTCGACTTTTTGTGTCAAAATATAGGTCAAACAAGAAGTCAACAGTTGGCATGTAATTGGCACGTGAAAAGGCAAAAGCTAGTTAACAACCTCCAACAGATTTTTTCGCCCAACTTACCATTCAAATACTACTATAGTTTTACTTCATTTTTTAGCTAATCAATTTGTAATCTTCTACTCAGTTCGTGTAACAACTCCAAATCATTCAATATAACAAATCATTCAACTATCTTTCGAGTTACAATTTAGTTTTTGTAATTCCTATTAGTTGTTAGTCTTTGTTCGAGTATTTGATTCCTACAAATTCATATCACATGCATCAGTTATAATAAAACAATAAGCATATAGAGAAATTTTCATTTGCTTACCTTTATTTTGATACTTACCAATGGACAAATCTCCACCTTCTATTTAGATTGATCTAATGGTTGAGATTAATCTAAGATCTAATATGCTTAACCTTAATCTTCCAATTATATAAAGCCTTTATTTATTTATTTTTTTTCCATTCGTCATTTTTTACACACACTTTGTATGTGTTTTCATCTGCTCTCATTCCTTCCCTCCAAAAATTAGTTATCTCGATCTACAATTACCGTTCCGATCATCATCACCATCACCATCACCATTCCGATCACCATCTCATCATCACCTCCGGATCATTGTCATCCTTTTTTATGTCTTCTTTTGATTTGAATGAACCGTTTGTTTCAGAAGCTTATTTGATTTATATTGTTGTGGTTGATAATGCTTTTGAATTGGTTGATAATTATGTGGATCAAGTTGTGTAACATTCCTTCTTATCAAGTTGCACACCAAATGTTTGATAAAATGTATGAGTGAAAAATATTTGATAATCTTATTATCTGCTCATGTAATTTTGCTTATTAATTAAGTTGTTAGTTGAATTTATGTTTATAACTGCTTTGAAATGCTATTTTTATGTCTGATTGTTGTTTTTGAATCTGCTCTCTATCGTACGTGTAGTATCACCAGTGATATCTGAAGTTGATGATAATATAATTTTGTTGTTTTATGTGCTTCTCAAGATACAACCATTGGATGCAGTAGAAGCTCTCATGTCCTGGCCAATGCTTATAATGGTGGGCATGGAAGTTTGAATTATGGAAATAAATTAGCTAACCAGAGTTCAGGGTGTTCAGCTCATGTTTGGCTTTAAACTGGAGATGCAGTCGGTAATGTTTGTCTTATGAAACTTAGTGCTTGTTAAGACAGGTTCTATTAATGTATGTGATGTATGAATGCTTTAACTTTGTCGAGATCACAGTAAATATGTATTCTGAGATGTGTGGTGAAGATCGTGATCATGCACGTTTTCACAATTTATACTTTCTAACATTGAGCTAAATTTTCTCTCAGATTGATGCTGCAAAACTTGTTGGAAAAAGTTTTAGAACCATTCAAAGCCCCTTTCAGCTTATTGGACAAGTTAAAACAATTTATGATATATTTATTGCCTAGTAAAATTCTTTTGGTTGTTATCCTTGTGGAGATCGTTGCCTAGGTGTTATCTACCTTTACATCTTCGGTCTTGTCTTGAATGGTACAACATAATTGTTATAGTATGCACAAATCTTTGTGAGTCCAGTTCCCAATAGGATATTTAATGTACACTTGAAATTGAGAGGGAATCAACTGGGTATAAAAGAGTTACAAATAAACAAAATGCTTGCTTTTGAACTGTAGTTTTGTAGTATCACTTGTGATATTTGTAGTAGCACTTGTGACATTTTGTTTTTTTATACGTTTTGATGTTTATAGGTTAAACTTTATTAGATGCCATGTATATTATCACTTGTGATATTTTATTGTTACTGTTTTATAATTATATTTAAATCTTATTTTTTTAAGTTGTGATGATACCCTATCTACCGTGGGTTTACCTTTGTTTACAACTTCTAATAGTATGAAAGCACATAAGTCATTTAATCATCATGAGTTTATTGACACTACTGGGGATAAGTTTTTTTGGGCTCCTAGAGTTCCGGCTAGTGCGTTACCAGTATTCTCTAGTCATTGCCCCAGGGGGCAGTGACCCCTGGAGACGGTGTTCCAGGAGGCGGCTCTATTGAAGGTGAATCTGCTGCAGTCAAAGTCTGCTCTTACCTTCTTCTTTTTTTCTTTTTTTTTTCCTTTTGTTTGATGTATCACTGGTAATTCATAGCTTTTTAGTAGTACTAAAAAAACTTATGCTCAATAGTTTCGAATGATTTTTAATGAGTATTTTTGTGATTCATACAGTTCTTTGTAACTGGTATCACTTGTGATATTCTGTTAAAAATGATGCAACACTTGGTTTTGATTTTGATGTTTATATCACTTGTGATATTCTGTTAAATTTGATGCAACACTTTCTTTGATTTTTTCATTATGTCAAGTTTTTTATTTTTGTATTTTTGTTTCTTGTTTTTATACATATTTGATATATGTAATATGTAGTGTTATATCTCTTGTGATATGAAATATTTTTATTGTAACACAGAATGCTAAGAGTAATATCACATATGATAAAAGAATAAAATGCTACATTAATACTTTTTTCATAAAAAATGATCATACAATTCAATTAGTGATTCCCAAAAGTAGTACAAACTTCTACACATGCAATGTGGCTCGGGACCTAATAGAGCGCACCTTTCTTATGTTACCCTAAACTTGCATTGCATTTTTAAACTAAGCAACATAAGAATTGCTTCTTGCTTCGCCTGCTCCTTCTCCAGTCATCTTTGTTTCATATATCATTCTCTTTATCTAGTCATCTTTATTTTTTTTAGCAATCTTGTTTGCACAATCAGACATCATCTCCTTTTTTTCGTTTACTTGATGTAGAATTATGTTTGCTGCATTTCTTCATAAAATTTCATATGGATTATTTATCATCACGTGCCTCGCAAGCACGTCCGTCTGGAAATATTAATAGGTCATGATTATTAGAGACCAATATATACTCATTTATTACTTGTGATATTATACTGCACTTAAAAGAATATGCAATATGTTGTTCGGCTTTTTTGTTGGAACATGTGATATCGTGATATCATAGGTGATATCACAAGTGTATCATCTGTGATATCACATGCATGTCAACTTCTTCTATTATCACTATATCAATTAAGAAAGAAATGCATTACAAATCTAACAGAAGCATGTTACAAGCTTAATATCCTTTGTGATTTCTCATATTGTCACAACATTAATCACATTATCACAACAATCCTTCAATAACTACTAACTATCACAATTTTATTGCTAATTCATCGTGTATCTCATTCTCTGTTGTTCAACTTTTTGGCGTAGAATTTGATATCACAGATTTGTCGGCTTCTTTTATTGTTGAATCACGTGTGATATCACAGGTGATATAACATGTGTTTGAGCTTTTTCAGTTTGTTATGAAGATGTTGTGTTTTGTATAACCATAAGTTCTTTAATTTGCTGATTCAACCATAGATATTTTCAAATCCCGTTGTAAAACGTATTAAAATATGCACAATGTATCCATTAAATAGACAAATCTAATCACAACTTAAATAATAAGCAAAATCACACTAAATAACTTTGTGTTTAAAGCAAAATCAACCTCTTTAACTTAACAACTTAAATAATAAGCAATATTGCACTATAATAAATAGGTTATCAGTAACTAAAACACAATTATCATCCACAAAAACCACATAAAACATCAAAATTATGATACAAAACAAAGGTGATAAAATACACAGTAAATAGTACATTATCAAAACTTTTAATCCCGAAAAAAAACAAAAAAAACAAAATCAAAAAAACTTTAACTATGATTATAAAATATTGACTATGAAATATCAAAAGTGATACTATTCATGACATATAATAAAGCTTAACAAATAAACAAAAAAAACTATCAAATAAATAAAATTTCGCAAGTGATAATACAAATATCACTAGTGATAATACATATATAGAGTTCAACTTCAAATATCACTGGTGATACTACACGTATGATACTTGGTGTGCATTCATGTAAACAAAGATCATAATATCTCTTGTTTTCAATTAGATCTAACCTCTAATATCTCGTATTATCATAAAAACACAAAAATTCTCATAAATATCTTCCAAAACACAAATAAAATCCAGATTCAAGAACAAAATCATCACAATCATCTCATCATCACATTAATTTATCAATTAACGACTAAAAAAACATAATTTTTTTTATAAATAACAACAAAAACATAAATAAAATCACAACAAATAGTAAAATAACAACTAAATAAAGAACTGGAAGCACCGAATGAACATCTTGAGTTTGAATCGCTTCATTTTGAACCCTTTTTTTTTTTTTTTTTTTGCTTGTGCAGTTGAAGATTGTTCTATTTTTGTGGTTTTTTTCCTTTTGATTTTAACGGTTAATTTTTGTTGATTTTGATTGTTTAGGTTAGGGTTTGATTTTTGTTAGAGAGAGAAAGTGAGTGAACTTTTTGTAATTTGTGATTGTGAATTGAATGAGCTGTGTGTACGTGTGTGTGGTAGGGAAGTTTGAAGAATTGACAGAAATGGTTCTTTCGTGTTTTCTATTCTTAAAATATGTTTTTTTGATCCAACGGCATAGATGCATCCACTGGTATGTTGTGGATTGTGAGTATCCAAAATAAAGCGACTCTAAACATGTATTCTATTCAAGATGTTGCAATGAGTAGTTAAACATGCAAGAGCATAAAACCTGGACCCAATACGCATTAATAATAAAATCCGTTAATACGTGTAACATAATGTGTTGTTTGCTATAAGATGATTTGACTCTCAATATGACTACCATATCTTACTTTTAAGAGATGATAGAAAGTTTGAACGTAATGTTGTTATTTTTTAAAAAAAGTTGTGAACGATTTTAATTTGCAATTTATACATGAAACCATCTTATTGTCATGAATAAATAACTTGTATAAACACAAAACAAGAAATTTTTATTTTTTATCATGAATTTTACATATTAATAAACCATTAAACAAATTACTAGGTTACCCGCGTGATGCGACAACTGATACCATATGACTATATTTTGTGGCAAGCAAAATATTGTTTGGTTACACGTATCTTTTTATCAATAACCATACAAATAAATAATAATTTAAATTAAAATCACTTTAAGCAATAACAATGATATATCATCAGGAATACCAGTTAGTCCAAACAACCGGTCAAAATCACATAAACCAAACAAAATGGTGGTGGTGACGACACATGCTGTTGCAGTGGTGCGGCGAATCTAAATGTTAATGGCAGCAATAGGTAGCTTTTTAGAGAATTGTGTGTTATTAGCTGTGACAGAGAGAGTTTGTATTTTTTGTTAATTTATATGTGATTTAAGGTTAGGTTAAGTGATGTTTTGAAATGGGTTGTTACAAGTTTTTGAAATGGGTTGTACATTTAAAGGGTTGTTATAAGTTTACAAATTAGTACACTTAATTTTTTAAATGTAACATGTATTTGTATGTATACAACAAGCTATTAAAATTTCTGTAATAAGAAAGTGTTGAATTTTAATTTTTAAGCTTTCCATTATAAGCAAGTTTCAAATGTTTTATAAAGTAATATAGATTATAAATCACATCTTAATTTTAACATAATAAAAAGTTAAAAATACCCATTACACATCCTAAGAGCCGATAAGACAAGTCCCCACTTCTTATTAGGTAATATGCAACTCGAAAGAAAATAATAATAATAAAAAAAATAATAATAATGTGTTACCGCGACTCACTAAATAAGAGGGATGGGTTTTCGACAAAGAGGGCAACTTCGTTTCTTGGACAACCATTCCTTAATGCAATCTTCATGAAATGAGTGCTGACATGATACGACAACTCCGACGTTCTGGTTCTCAATGAAGTCATCTAGGCATATCGCACAATCTGTTGGAAAAATTGGTCATAAGGTGGGTTTGAATGACAATTGATGGTCATCAAATGCACTAATGGGTATTAACACAAAAAGTTAATATGTGGTCATATGTAACGGCCGAATTAATTGTGTTCATGAGCCATTAGTATGATTGATTAGTTGACCGTTTTTCTTGACATCCTTTCCCTATAAGTTGAGAGCTCTCCTCTCATTTCAACACACAGAAAAATACACAACTCATCACTCCTCTCCTTTTATGTTACCATTCATATTTCTTGTGTATTCGGTTTGTAATAGAGGGAAGGCACGGTTTTGGTTCGCCTTGATAACTCGTTTGTGCTAACGGGGTTATCCATTGTTGTTGTATCCTGGGAGATAGACGTTCATGATTCTCAAGCACCGTGGAGAGGACGAATCTGTCTTAAGGAAACTGTGAGCATCACAGGCCTCAACATTTTCTTTACTTGTGTTTTTTGGGTCTCAACAATTGAAAGATTTACGGTATTGTTTCTTTACACTTTATGTTTTATGTTATGGTTTGTTTGTCTCTAATAGCAATACACCTAGTATATACAACAATCTTAAGACAGATTCATCTTTCTATTAGAGGCAATAGTTAACCGGAAAATGACTGAAACATAATTGCTTGAAATATTATGATACTGTTTCGTGCATGAAAAGTTTTGATATGTTTCGTTGAGAAATATAAAATATGAAGTGGTTTTGTTTTTTGGTCAAAGCATCTAATGATATTTAAGAATAACAACTATAAGTAACTTAAACATGAGTTATTGACTGTTGAACGTTTTAGTATTTTTTAAAAGGTTAGATAAAATCTTCAATATTGTCACAAGTATACATGAGAGTTATTGGGCAATGAATAGATATAAAGTGGGTCTATATGGATCGTTCGTTGTTATAAGAAAAAAGAGAAATAACAAGGTATATGTTGTTTCATTTATTGAATGGAGAAAGAAATTGTAATCTTATTTGTTCTATAAACCACTCTGATTGAGCAAGTTTCTTTGTTTTGCTAATTGATTTGTAGAGTTCATTGGTATGGAATTTTTTATTTTGTTCCTTTTAAGATTGCCTTTGAGAAATAATACACATGTGCAGAACTAATATGGTTAGTGTTTATGTTCGGATAATACATGTAAAGTGTAAGGTAGAATAAAAAATGTTCATGTTTCACAATCCTAAGAAAGTATTGAGGTTGTTTCAATGGTGTTTGGAGCCTTATTATTTGATAAAACGTCTATCTACATTCATATTTCATTAGTTGAAATTTATTTGCATTTATTCAACGTTTTAACATTCGTGATCTGTCAACGACTAAATGTGAAGGGTTACCGTAAAGAAACGGTTCGGTTTTGAATATTTACGTTTGAATGGTAAACTTCCAATTACAAGTAATTTTAGAATAATAGTGTTATCGTAAAAGAAAGTATGTGCATACATACATTTACGAGTTTATATGTTTTGATAGTTAAAGTTTTGACTAATTATGTGACCTTGACTTGTGTCAGAGAGACTAAAATGAATTTGCCTTTGCTTTGAAAGGATTAGTGATTATTATGACATTAGTACGTAACAACCGGTTGTACATTTTTTTTCCCGAACTTGCTAACATGATTTGATATCATGAAAGACGAGAAATAGTTTTATGAAATCTTGTTTAGGATTAAACCTTATTCGGGTTGTTTGTCCTCTATTTCTAAAGTTTGTGAATCATCATTATAATTGAACAATAGAGTGTTCAACGCATGTTGGATGAAGAAAAAAAAATTATCGTGTTACTAGTTTGTGTAACTAGTATTGGTTTCATTATCGGATATTGGGATTAAACTCATTTTTACGAATGCAAACTTTGGTGTCATTTGGAATCCAAAGTACTTGGAGTTAATGCAAACTTTGGTGTTATTTGGAATCCAAAGTACTTGGTGTTACAACTATGTATTCTTGAAAAAAAAATGCATTTTTCACATAGCCAATGAATTAGTTTGAGCCTTTTAAGTGCGCAGCTAAGACACTAAACTTGATTTGTGAAAAGTTTAAGCTTTAAAAAAAATAAAAATAAAACATGTGTTGCTTTATTGCAATTATTATTTGGTCAGTGGATACATTTTTTTAAAGAGAAAAAAATGCGTTGTACTGTTTGACTATAAATGAAAAATGGATATGTGTAAAGACAATGTTTATATATATGCATTGCCTTTAGTTGATTAATACACGTTGTGGTGTATTTAGTATGAAGAATACGACGATGAAATTATGGAAAATCTTTGATGCCAGACATTGTGAATGGCTATGTCATGGTATAGGTGATAAATGTGGTTGACCCTATCCCAATAATTTATTGGCTCGACACTTGTGTCAATAATCATATTTGAGTGATGAATATTATTCATATGTCTTGGTTTAAGACCGGAAAAGAAAAAGAAAAAAAATGGCTCTTTATGAGCAATGATAAACAAGTTGCTCGATTTTGTATCGAGTATTGGGAAATTTGGATGTTGCAAAATATTCTATTGTGAAAATTTTTGTAAATAATCAAAATACTTGTTATTCTAGAAAGATGAACAACTCCTAAAACTTGTTCGAACTCATATCGTTAATAATCTAACGGTTTGTCATTATGTAAGAAATGACTATGAGTTGAATATAACCGTGTAGGACATTGTGAAATGTCAAGAAAGAATACACATATAGATTACGTTGGTTTATGTAACTAACTTGAATGGTGTGATTGTCATCCAATGTGATCTATTGTTCATTCGCTAAGTTGGACATATTTTGATTGTGTAAAATGATTACACTCTGATTTTATGTGATTATAATCACATAATAAATTGTGATAATCATATAATGACAAGAGATTAAATGTGAATATATATATAATCACAAGTGAATTGGAATGACATGTTATAAGTGTAGGACTTACACATATAACTTATGGGATCCTCCTAAAACAGGTGTGGTTTAAGGTGGTGATTTGTCTAAAAGAAGAATGTTAGTAGATGAAGCTATGAGTAATCAGAATGATGCATCTTCTGCCATACGCTTGATTCCTTGGTCTATAGCATGCTAGATTTGGAATCTGTTAATTATGATACGAAAAATAATTAACATAAGACATTCAAAAAGTGTTCATACAGTAGTATGAAACTTATAAAGTGACAAATTACTAATGTTCTTGATGTCATATCCATGTGAGAAAATTCTTATAAACAAGATTAATACTTTGAAAGATAGAACCTTTTTACAAAACTATTGAGATAAATTCCATGTGGGGGATTCCGGCCTAGCTAGAGTTCAAAAGAACGTCAAAAAACATGAAGTTCTTGCCTAGTTGGAATACTCAAGAATTACCTGGAGCATGATATATTTAGAGTTGAACGAAACTCAAACTTGTACAGATATATTATGTCGATACGACAACTACTCTCAGCATTAGTTATCCCTATTGACAATGTGAAGTCATAGAATAACATTGCGGGTCCGCTTACGAAAAGCTAAATGTGAGAGTTAGTTAGCCAGTCATGAAGAGGAATGTGACTAAAGCCCTTGAAAAGTTTATATGAAGGAAAACCTAACCCAGCTGACTGGAGATCCCAAGATCTGGGTTCAATAGGACAACCTACTTGTATAAACTGAGGTCACTGTGGGGGAGTAATAAACTCCACATTTACTTAAGGGAGTTAGCAAACTTCCTAGTCCATTCCTATAACAGTGACAATATGAGGTTAAGCATATGGCTTTTAATGATTAATCGAGAATCACCTATGTGAGAGAGAAGTGGGGTTGCTTCTAAGGGAATTGTGGGGGCGCAATTCTTAACAGCTCTCGCAGAACCAGGCTAATGTTCATGACCATAACGAACATAACTATGAGAACCAAAAAGTGTCAAGGAGATATCTGTGTGAATATATATTGTCGTCTCCACAAACAGCAGACAGTTCAAAGACATCAAGTTCTACTGGCTGCTAGGAGTCTAAGTATATTTCACAAGGGAAGGTTCAAAGGGTAACACCTACCTATCCTTTGCAAATATCAACTGCAAAACTCTATTACAACATTGATTCGTTGGATTTTGTTTCCTTTTATCAATTTCATTCATGTGGGGGATTGTTGGAAAAATTGGTCATAAGGTGGGTTTGAATGACAATTGATGGTCATCAAATGCACTAATGGGTATTAACACAAAAAGTTAATATGTGGTCATATGTAACGGCCGAATTAATTGTGTTCATGAGCCATTAGTATGATTAATTAGTTGACCGTTTTTCTTGACATCCTTTCCCTATAAGTTGAGAGCTCTCCTCTCATTTCAACACACAGAAAAAAATACACAACTCATCACTCCTCTCCTTTTGTGTTACCATTCATATTTCTTGTGTATTCGGTTTGTAATAGAGGGAAGGCACGGTTTTGGTTCGCCTTGATAACTCGTTTGTGCTAACGGGGTTATCCGTTGTTGTTGTATCCTGGGAGATAGACGTTCATGATTCTCAAGCACCGTGGAGAGGACGAATATGTCTTAAGGAAACTGTGAGCATCACAGGCCTCAACATTTTCCTTACTTGTGTTTTTTGGGTCTCAACAATTGAAAGATTTACGGTATTGTTTCTTTACACTTTATGTTTTATGTTATGGTTTGTTTGTCTCTAATAGCAATACACCTAGTATATACAACACAATCATCATTCTTGGTCTTACCGGTCTCGTATAGTTGCTTCTCTACGGTTTCCGGTTGATCACCATCACGTACTGCCCCATCAACCTCATCAAAGTTTATAATATGGTTGAGGTTATACGAACATCAGCATTATTTACGGGCCTATCCGCATGATCATGGCTTACGCAAAGCCGTCGACATACTTTAATAAGCAAGTAAAAAAAATATACAAAAATTATAGGAGCAGATGGTAAAAACATAAGCCACCACATGCGGTTAAGTTTGCGAGTCGTTTTAGAAGGTATATTTGATTGATTTGGAGAAAATTCTTAGAATAGAATGGTTTTTAAGAAAAATGGCTGAAGGATGAATTGTTCTTTTCCTTCTAAAACTACAAGATTGGTGATTTTTTTCATATTTATCAAAATCAACTCATTCCCTGCTTTTGCAAATTCTAAAAGTATAGTTACACTTATTGGTTAGCTTTTATTTTCTCATGTGAAGGTATCTTGCAGTGGATTTATGCTTCCCAACATGAAACTTCACGAATAACGACCAAGATAAAAGACGCAAAACAAAAGTCAAAAGGCCCTTCCTTGTGATAAAATAACGATTTCTTATTAACCAAGTTTATTAAGCATACACTGTATAATCAAAAAATGGATCAAGCAAAAGTTTTACAGATAAATTATCATAAAACCAAACCAAATCAGCCACCTGGTTTTATAACAAAGCAACATTGTGTTTTGACAAGAAATTTATTTCAAGCTCAATTACAAACTTTTAACAAATTCCGGCTCACAATAATTGTAGCACCATATATAAATTCCGAAATTAACAGATCTGCTAATTGTAAAATGTAACAACAGAAATTGACAACAAAATAAACTGATATTCCATTCCAAATTGCAATTACACAAAGATATATCAACAAGATCTTCTCATTACTAGCAGTACCCTAACCATTACAGCAAACTCTAACCCCCAAACCCGTAAAGAGTTCTTCCTTGCCTCTTGAGAGCATAAACCACATCCATAGCAGTGACCGTTTTACGGCGAGCATGCTCGGTGTAGGTCACAGCATCACGGATGACATTCTCCAAAAAGATCTTCAACACACCACGTGTCTCTTCGTAAATCAGACCGCTGATGCGCTTCACACCACCACGACGAGCCAGACGACGGATTGCAGGCTTGGTGATACCTTGGATGTTGTCGCGGAGGACTTTCCTGTGACGCTTTGCTCCTCCTTTGCCCAATCCCTTTCCTCCCTTTCCTCTTCCTGACATTTTTTATTTTGAATTTGGGGGTGTTTGGATTAATTGATTGTTATTTGTGTGTGTTGTGTAATTGGGGTTGTGGGTTTATATAGTGGTGGGTGGGAATTTGTGTTTGTTCAAAGGGTGTGATGATCGTTGGATTGTGAGGGTGTGGAGTAAGGAGAGACGTTGGATGGTGATCCGTGTGGTGAAAATGGAGTGCTGTGATTGGTGGATTGGTGTATGTGCGGATCAGGCTTTTTGAAATGCAATTGTTTATAGGAATAACTCTTTCTTTGTACATACTAGAAGGGTACCCTCGCAATGCGACGGCGGGTACCCAGTGACTAATTTTGTGACGAGCAAATGGTTTTATTTTAAGCCTTCATTGTTTAGCATGTCCCAAATATTTATAACATAGTAAATATATGTTTTTCAATGGTACAGCGTATAATTATTAATAATGTAAATGGTTAGCACTTTTATTTTTAGCATTAAATTGTTGGTTATAAGTTTACTGAGTTTTGTTATAAACAATTTTATTAAAATATGTCATTATTGGAGGAGGTTACTATATGATTTAAATGAAACTTAAAATTTTAAATTGTACATTAATTTTTTTATTTTCCTTTTATAATAATGTTTTTTGTATTAAAATTTTAAAACTTCATTTTATAGGAAGTCTCAAATCTTAAGATGTTGTATCTAACGCAAAGGTCACTGTATGAACAAATCCGCGACCAAAAGCATACATAAAACTTATAAAAGTATAAGCATAAATTATTTAAAAAAAATATAAAAATAAAAATTAAAAAAAAAAATCTAATAATTTTGTTCTTGCTTTAATATACATGCACCAGATACTTTGTTTCACCCAAAGACCAAATACAAATAATTAACGGATCATATGAATTACTTGGATGGCCTGAATTATAAACATCCTTGCTATTGATACCATGGAAACACAAAGTTGCATGGAGAGCTAAACAAAGTTAGGATTTATTTCTACTATCGACATTTCAATATTAGAACTACAAATACCACATCACCACCTCCAAATTTATGTCTGTTTTCATTTACCTGCTACCTGACGACATGCCAATTCACTCAACTCACGTGCAACATCACGCATCGCAAACACTCTCAACATAATCCTTCACCCCTTGCAACACACTTTGCTGACTCTCCGACATAATCTCGGCATCACAATCCTAGCTCTTTCAAATTGACCCAAACACGAATGCACATCAACATTCCTCCCAAACCTTTTCCCTTTCATCTCTTCAAGCAACTCCAACCAATCATCTACTCTATCAGCTTTCACATAACCTTTAATGTTAGTCACATAAGTAACCAAATCCGGTTCAATCCTTCTCTCTTTCATTTCCGTATATCACCCTTTTCCACACCCTTCATTTTCTCAGCCAAAACATACCCAATTATCTCCACACATCTTCAACTTTTAAACATCTTCATAAACCACCACAAATAATACTCTCATGCTCAGGCAAACCAATCACAAAAAGCCCTAAACTAAAATAACCAATATAAACAAACTCATACACAAAATGTATACAAACCACCACAAAGAGACGAAGTATCCAGACCTGTAATACTCCTAACAAAAAAGTTTGCTTAAAAATCTAAAAGAATAAGCACCTTTTGATATCCACATTTTCAATTCGTCATCCAGCTATTTTTTTATTTTAGAAATGCATAATAAAGAGCTGATAAAAAAAAATGGATAAGATTAGGAATAGATCTACAAAAATTAATAGTGGATCTACAAAAAGAGTACCTAAAAAATCTATGAAATTAACGAACTTTATCTTAATATCTCCATTTTCATTTGTGTGTGTTTTTTACTAAGATGTAAAAGTGGTGTTCTTTTATACGGAGTATCTCTTGTGTAACTGCTCCTCCATATACATTTATTTTATGAAACTGCTGAGTAACAAAACGTATACATTTAATACTTCATTGGGTTTAAATGTGCGTCGGTTTTTGTGTAACAAACCGTATAGATTTTAATACTATATAAAGTTTATTGACCATTTTTAAATGGGCTGTAGAACAACATTGAAATGGGCCAATACATTATTGCATTTTAATTTTTGAGTGAAAAAACGTATGTTAAACAACATTGAGTGAATTTTTTTAATTTCCATTATTAGTAAGTAAAAAAGTCTGAATTTTTAATCCTTCTAATTTTAGAATAGTCCTAAATGCATTATAAGGTATTAAGATAAGAGCAGAGAGTTGAAATCAATATAAATCTTATATTTGCCATAGATCCAATAAATCAATCTTAGCAATCCATTTTTATCAAAATTAATAAAAAGACCATTTTTACCATTTTTTAAAAAACAACATATCTTACAAATAGCAAATCTTCAAACTACAAAAAATACACCATCGCAACGAGAATTAAATTATCTTTCTATAGATATGCACTTTTCTATATTTTCGACAAACTTTTTTTTTCAAAAATTCCGCCCAGAAAAATCATATATGATTTGTAAAAATCGAATCACATATGATTTTCACAAATCATATATGATTTTTACAAATCACATATGATTTTCAAAAATCATATATGATTTATAAAAATCGAATCATATATGATTTTCACAAATCATATATGATTTTTCTGGGCCGAAATTTAAAAGAAAATCGTTAAAAATATATATAAGTGCATATCTATAGAAATATAATTTAATTTTCGTCGCAATGGTATGATTTTTTTTTCGCGTAACGATTAACGGTTTGCGAGATATTTAATTTTAAAAAAAAGGGTGAAAGTTTATTTTGTTTTTTTATTAGAAAAATGAATGACTATGATTGTTTTATTGGATCTATGGTAAATTTGATATTGAACTTTTGCCTAAGAGTAGAGGGTATGGGTGCAAGATAACACGCCAAAAGAAAGAAAAAAATACCAATGGCATGCCATTGCCATACTACCCAACATGCCATTCGTGAGTTAAAGTTAACTTTTGTGTTTTGAGCCAATGCATTTGTTCACACCAAAGGCACTTCCATGTTTTTTTTGTATGTGAATTGTGAGTGAGTGTTATATTTGGTTGGGTATTTTGTGGGGCCTACAGGTAATGTTAGTGGTGTGTTATGAAGGAGGGGTTTTCAGTTATTGGTGTGATATTAGGAAGTGTATGATGTGGCATTGAGGTGGCAGACGAATAACACGTTATTCGCGTTTACCATACATTGTGCTCTAATTCAAGCTAATGTAACCTCCTAATAACTTTATAAAGTGTAAACTAATGATCGTTAAAATAAAATACATTAACAATCTCCACATCTAGATCTAGTATATCTATCTATTTGTATATATAATATATAACAGGGTACTCGCGCGTTGCATCGGCGGGTACTTTAAAATAAAAAATTTCGATAGATAATGAATTTTAGTTTATTATATTCTTTTTAACAATAAATTTACGAATATCAAGAATTTCGTATACCCCGTGCCCGTTCGGGCTCGAACCCGTTGGCCCGTGTCTGCTCGGGCTCGAGCCCGTTTGGTCTGAGTCGTTCGGGCTCAAGCCCATTTGGCCCGTTGCCCGTTTGGGCTCAAAATTTTTATAATGTGCTTTATTATTTACAGTAGTGAAATTTAATGCAGGAATTTTGTATAATTTGGTTGTACAATATGCTTGATAATTTGTATTTCTTATGTAAGAGGTGTTTTAATAACTGTATTAAATTTATTTATTGACCAGTTAAATAGTTGACTACATTAAATAACATTAATGTGGTGTTTTGTTGTACACTATGCTTCTTGTCTTGTAAGTCTGAAAATTATGTGCATTAAAGTGTTGTACACTATGATTCTTTTCTTGTAAGTAGTAGTCATTATAGTCATTAATAACATTGACCACTTTAATAGCATTAATGTTGTAAGTCTGAAAATAAGTCTCAAAATTACGTCATGCTTATTTTGTTGTACACTGTACTTATTTTGTTGTAAATCTGAAAATTGGTTGCAACTATTGTACAATTTGCTTAAATTGTTGTAATATTTGGTGAAGGGTTTTTTAATAGCATTAATGTTGTTTGATAGAATTTTGGTCTTAAAATGACATCACGCTTTATTTTGTTGTACAATATGCTTACTTTGTTGTAATTCTGAAAATTGGGTGCATTAAAGTATTGTAAATCATGCTTAATTTCTTGTACGTCTTAAAATTAAGAGTGAGGTGTCTTCGTGCATTATAAGCAGTATAGATAAAAGAAATAATTTTTATTTTTAAATTTATTCATTTCATTAAAGCCACGTAGGCAACTATGTGATATTATAAAACTACTCACAATAACAATTTTCAGTTACTCATATTTTTCTCTTTTACGACCAACAGACGATAGACGATCATGATCATGGTTCGGTTTTTGGCTAAAACTGAAACTAAACCAAAATATTCGGTTTTTATAAAACTCAAAACTGAAACCGTTCGTTTTTTGGCGGTTCGGTTTTTCAGTTATTTTGATTTTTAACCATTTATATTTGTGTGTGGCTAACTTATACCAACAAATTTGTTTTAGTATAAAATTGGTTACTCTTCTTTTACTTTTTGGCAATCTAAGACTAATAATGTTTATCCCATATTTTTACAATTACACACATATAGATGAGAGACACACATACATTCAAGTGAACATACACATAGTATATTCATTGTCACATATTTATTTATATATTTGTCAAGTAAACACATGTACAAGACAAACACACATATAACGTTAAGATAAATATACTATAAATCCACCCACAAAATGAATATGAAATTAAAATTTTGATTTATTTAGTTATTTACGCCGTAACTACTCCATCAACTACGACGTAACCGAGTTTATTGAAGACTACGACGTAACCACTCATATGGTTAAGCTGTAACCAGCAGATCTAGTTCAAAATACGATTAAATAGAAGGTTACGGCGTAACTCTTATATTAATTACGCCGTAACCCATATCTGACCTATAAATACCCCACGAATTCCAGCATTTCCATTCATTCCATTCCACACACAACACTCATAGAACATGGGAAAAAGCTCAAGGCAGGTCTAGAGGAGCATACGGAGCTGTCTCCAAGGGAGAAATCACTCCCCTACGATAAGAATTAGCGTTTTATATTTCTTTTACTTTCAATTCATGTATTTCGTACTTTTGAATATTGAATTGGTTTGCATGATTAATATGAGCGGCTAAGCACCTCTTGGTGCTGGCCTAGTTATGATTCCTTAATTGTTTTGTTTGCGTTTACTTTACTTCCCTACAATTATTTATAAGTGTATGCATGCATAGTTTATTGGTAGCCACCCTTGGTTCGGTAGTTTTGAATGGCGGTAGAGGCCAATTGCCTAGGAGATATGACCAACTGACCCTAGGTGAGCGGACTGAGACGGGAAGG
This sequence comes from Chrysanthemum seticuspe, assembly GCA_019973895.1. Taxonomy (NCBI): domain Eukaryota; kingdom Viridiplantae; phylum Streptophyta; class Magnoliopsida; order Asterales; family Asteraceae; genus Chrysanthemum; species Chrysanthemum seticuspe. The sequence continues at coordinate 144,049,731 of BPTQ01000007.1, read as the reverse complement.
GTAAGATATGACCAACTGACGACCCTTTCTACTTGTGCGATTTGACCAACTGATCACCTATCGTTTGGATGAACTTAAGAATTAGGGGGTGCGTGTCTAAGTTCCTAACGATCGGGCATTCACTATTATAAATCTAGCATGTAGCGGCACTTAATGACTTGGCTTAGGGGACCAGGAACAACAGGACTTATGAGGGGACACCTGACTTCTCCTGTGGTGGCATCTTTGCTGATAGGTTAGGGCGAATTGACCAAATGTTGTCCTCTTGACTTTGACCCCACCTGAAGTAATTGGAAGTAAGTAGACGTAGACATAACTAGCTAGGAGGATTAACTAGGTTAGCACCACTCTCCTCTATTGATTTCCCTTTATCATTTATTTGCTTTTATTTGCTTTATTCTGCATTAGTAGTTTAATTAATTAAATCCTTATCGAAACCATTATTAAATAGTGACACCTAGACTTAGTAATAATCCATCAGACATAGCTCTTTAGACGACCTCGGCTTTACCGATTACTACACTACACACGACCGGGTACACTGTCCGTTAGTGCATTAGGGTAGACCATAGGTATAACGAGACTTTATAAATATTAAAACCTGGTCAGTAAAACCTGCATCAAGTTTTTGGCGCCGCTGCCGGGGAGTTATATTAGGATTAATATTAAGTATTTCATTTCGTTTTAAACTTTCCTCACGATCATATTTCAAGTTCTCAGGTACTATGAAAGTTGTTAACATCGATGACCTCACTCTTGAGGAATAATTGGCGTTGACAATAGCGGAACAAGGGCCGGGTCTCGTAAGACCGGCAATTGGAGCGGATGTCTGTTTCGAAATCAAAGACCAATTTATGAGGGAGCTTCGTGCTAACCCTTTTTCAGGAAACAGGGACGAAGATGCATATGAGCACGTTGAAAATGTCCTATACATCGCAAGCCTTTTCAACATTTCGGGCGTGTCTCATGATGCTGTTATGCTAAGGGTATTCCCAATGACTCTTACTGGAGCTGCCAGAAGATGGATTGAAAGATTGTCCGCCGGGGCAATTAATACTTGGGCACTACTTAAAAAGCACTTTATTCAGAGATATTGTCCGCCATCGAAGATTTCTAACCAGCTTTTGGAAATCCGTAATTTCAAGCAAGAAGACGACGAAACTTTGTATCAAGCGTGGGATAGATACAACGATCTCCTTTACAAGTGTCCTACACATGATCTGAACAACCAGCAAAAGGTCAACATTTTCTACAAAGGAATTAACGTAACTACAAGGCAAATGTTGGACTATCAAGGACCTATCCCGAACATGACTCCTACCCTTGCAATTGAAGCCATTCAAAAAATGGCTGATCACTCTAAAAAATGGCACGACGGAGGAAGCAAAAGAAACCAAGGCGGAAGTTTTGACGGAATTGCAGCAATCGCTAGCAAAATTGAAAATCTTAGTCGAGATATGCTGAAGGTCAGAGAAACCGTTCATGCCATCCAAGTGGGTTGTGAAAGATGTGGAAGAGGACATCTCATGAAGAATTGTCCTCATGTGGACGAAGAAAATATTGAAGAAGCCAAGTATGGAGGAAATCGACCAATTTACGGAGATAATCGAAATAGTAATGGGTATCATGGAAATTACAACCGTGGGCCTTATGGAGAAAGAAAGCCTAATCTTGAAGAAACAATTAACAAGTTCCTGGAAACATCAGCCCAGAAACAAAAAGAACAAGATACATGGTTATGGGGTTTCCAGGAGAACACAAATAAAAATCTTTCCAGGCACGACGAAACCCTAAAAAACCTTGGAGCAATGATTGAAAAACTCAGTGCTGAGATAGATGAAATTGAACTTAATGAAACCAAGCACACGGTGGAATGCAACGCTGTTTTCGCCAATAATCCTCAGGAGGTGGTTGAGGAATGCAATTCCACAACCGATGAATTAGAGATTACGATATCCAACATGCAGGCAGGGTTACGCCGTAACCAATTCCCTGAGTTACGGCGTAACCATATTACATAAAGCATATCCAGGTCAGGAACGAGTTTATTTTCAGTTAAAGATATTAGCGCGAACGGGTCAATCATTCCATGTTATGCTGGGAGTATTAATATTTTGGGGGTAGTTGATTTTGGATATTGTATAAATATCATGCCGCTTTCCATATTCCTGAAACTTAAGATAATCCATATTTGGGAAACGGAAATCTTGACTGAACCAGCAACAGACACCAAGATTGCCCCTTTCGGAATTACATGTGGTACTTGTATCACAGTTGATAAATTTGTTTCAGCCCCAGAATTTGTAGTTGTCGACATGGGAGAAAACAAAAAGGAACATTTGATTCTCGGTAAACCGTTCCTGGACACATTAGTATATTACGGTGGATATTGTGGCGATATAGTGGATTTAAATTGGATAAAACCTTTAGCCTTAAACCAAACGAAATTTTTACGACTAAGGATTCACCAAGGATTGAATTAGATGATTCCGATAGATTTCCGCCTTCATCTTTTGGCCATTTGCAGGGCTCCAAATCAAGTGACGATGAAAGAGATGAGGAAGAGATCCCATTTTCTGTACCCAGATACGTTGTTAAAGGAAGACTCCACTGTTGTGTTCCTGATACTTGTCTAATTGATGGAACCAAAGTAACATTACCCACGTGTTCTCCTTTTCAAAAATGATGCAATAGAGGAGGTCAGCACCTCATTCGAATGATTAAAGAGGTTGCAGAAGTTTGGTGGTGCTGGGAAGACGAGAATCTTATCAGGAAAAAGTGGTTGCAAGGACATAATGTTTTTAGCGAATGGTTCACCGATATTGATTGGACCATTCATTTTTGTGAACCAGATATCATGCATGATGACTACACCATAGCATGGCCTACATGCAACCCCAATCGCAAGATCTGTGATGGAGGATAATTCCCTGAACCTATGATTCGTGCCAAACCGTCAAGTTATCTCACGCAAGCTAGCCACTTGTGAATGGCTAACCGTAAGAAACTTAAAACAGTTTCGACACCAATGCAATGAAGATCAGGAGAGTATAGTGTTTCCCCAGGTCGTTATGTCCCAACGAGCTGTGCGATGAATCACCAAACGTATAGTGATCGAGAGAATTTGAATGAGAAAAGAGTTGTGATTATGAACAATTATAACTAAAGAAAAAGTTTATAAATTAAAAGGGCTTAAATGCAAATTAAAGAGAATTAAAAAGATAAACTATATTAAATAAACGCTATCACTATTTGCAAAATGATGTTTTTGATTTTTCTTTTATAAAACTTCATGAAAGATCTCAATGTTACGAGCTGCGTCATTGCAGGCCGACACATTCTCATACTCAATATTAAGCAGTCGGTCCAACACCCACTTCTTCAGTCCCCACTTGAAGTGCTTAGCTTGACGCCTACCATCTCCAGCAATCGCTCCCACAAAACTCACCAACCTCATAAACCTACTCATGTACTCATTGGAATTCTCATGATCAAACTGGTAGATTGCCTGATAATCCCTCTCATACCTTTGCTGCTCAACATCAGGGAAGTAACGGTTATAGAAGATAGTCCGAAACTCATTCCAGGTACAAGTCACAACAAAAGCGTCTCCTCCTCTTGCTTGTTTGAGCGCCTTCCACCAATTTAAAGCATCACCTTCCAATTTGAATGCAGCCAAACGAGTCTTAAACTCGTCTCCACAACCCAGTACTTCAAACAACTTCTCAATATGAGTGATCCAGTCCTCGGCCTCAGTAGGAGTAGCAGCAGTGCTAAACGAAAGAGGCTTGAGCTTACCGAAACGCTCGAGCCAAGTGTGAATACCGACGGGTTGATTTCCTCCACCACTACCCGAAGCACCATTCTGATTACGAATGTTGTTGATCACCTGTTCCATCATCTCAGGTGTAGTAAGACCAGGGAAAAGAGAGTTGAGAGCATTCGCAATCGCAATATCCATGTTTGTAGCATCATCCTCTCCATCCACGCTACCAGTAGTACGAGTTCGAACCATCTGAACGATTAGCAAAATGAACAAAGGTGAGATACGAAATGGAAGTACGCGGAAGGAATCCTAAAGTCTACCCAAATCCTCACAGGTCAAATCCTAAGCTCTAAGGTCTCAAAACCTAGGCTCCATATGTCACAGGTCCTGACTACAAGTCGTAAACCTGGGCTCTGATGCCATAAATTGTAACGCCCCGACCCGACAAGGGTAAAGGAATCACAAGTAATGGTGTCATATCAAAGCAAACATAAATATCCAAAAGAATCTCAACATAAATATTGAAATAATCCAAGTCAAATGACTTCAATACATAGGTCCCAGCGGAAAATAAACTCCAAAAGAAATGTCTAAATATAAAGTCTAAATGGCATCATAAGATCAAAGCTAAAATCTCTAAGGTAAGTCCACACATCACTCATCTCAAAGCAATACCCAACTCCAATGCTTAGATACCTGCCGCGAAAGAAAAAAAATGCGGCTGAGCTTCAAAAGCCCAGTGAACAGATATACAAGCAAAACGAATACGAAACGAGAACGAATACGAAATAAAGTGAAAGAAAGATAGTGAAATCATAATCATTTCAAAAGATAAATCAGGATATAAGAATAAGTTTTATAGCTAACTACCTCAAGCCCATACACATATGCCATATCATAAACATATCATAATCACATAAGGCAACATTTGTAGGGGAGACCTACCAGAGTTATGAAGGACGTGCATGCACGCAGCATCAATCATCAAACACATATAGCATATAACATATAATATATAACATATAACAGATCTAGGATGCACCCATACGCCCCACAAACATACATTGATAATATAATATAACATGAGCTCATAACAATAACAGATAAGGGACGTGGCAGAACTTCACTCTACTGCCCTAGAGTCATGTCAGAAGTGCATTTACTGACACGGACATGGAACCCCCATGACTAGTTAATAATTGGCTCGGGTGTCAAACTATCTTAGGTCAAATTAGAATGTCATAACTGACATAGATCATATTTTATCAAATGTTTAGTCATGTTTTCAAAATCAAAGGTTTTATGATTCAAAAATCAAAGTTCAGATAAGCAACAGCTCAAATAGACACATTAGGGTTCATAGCAAAGGCTTAGGAAATCCTAATACAAAAGTTAACGAAAAGAAAACAGTACGAGAAACCTTTACTGAAAAGGTCAGAATATCTGTACCTTATTCCAAAGCAAATGATCGAAAAGAAGACACAGGGAAAGCAAATAATTACTCCTTCTTCACAGAACCTATACACATTAATGGTCGTATATGTTATTAATGATTCCATAATCGTCGAAATGATCTTTTAATATTTTAGGGTTTTATAATTAAATGAGACTTAAATGTTTTATAATTAATATCGTAGATTAGGGTTCATATGTCATTTATTAAAGTTTAGGGTTAAATGTGAAAATAGTTTAAACGTCATAACTCACACATAAAATAACGAATTACTATACTTAGTTTCAAAACCCTAATCAACTCTCATTTATGTTCTAGGGTTTCTTATCTTTAATATCTCATTAATATACTTTTACTTACATGTTACGTCTTTTAATGACTCGTGACTTAACCTAACACGTCATAAAACAATCTTTCCTTTTATGTTTCACCATATACGTTTATGATTTTATGTGACATATAAGTTACTTATTACTCGTATTAATTACACGTCTACACGTTTACAAGTTCACTTGACTTATAATTACACACGCATATGAGACACGATTCACAAACCATTAGGGTTTGGCATACCTTAGTCGATTAACATATCAAAACTAGGGTTTACATTTACATGACCTTTACTTCATTAATGCACTTTCAAAACTTATACATGGTTCGGTTCAATCTAGGGTTTTCGGCTATTAGGTTTTACGCAAGTCCTAGCTCATTTACATACTTAACTCATTCAAGTTATCATGTTTTATACCTTATTCGAAAGTCATGCATGGTTCGGTCCTTATTCATATGGTTCGGCCTTTATTAACTCGACACAACCATGACCCGATTCAATATTACATATTACATACGTAACTCTTTAATACTTGTAAGGTTTAATCATTAGGGTTTTCTTTGTTTTGGTTTCATTAGGCTCGGTCACAAAAAGAAAAACGCAACTCGACTAGAACAAAACATATAACAATATATTAACGCAAGGTACATCAAACAAAGACGAGAATAAGTTATACCTTGACTTGGTTGAAGCAAAAAATCTCGACACCAAGGGTGTTTGATGTTCGGCCGAGCAAGAGAGAAAAGAAAAAGAGGCAACACAAAACTAGGGTTTCACTTTTGAGATTATGTGTTGTATATATAGTAGTTGTATTTGATTTAGGCTTAGAAGGGGATTGGGTTTCGGTTTGGCCCAACCGAGCACAACCCACACGCACACCTTATGGGCTTCGGCCTTGATCCATTCGAAACAAAAGAAACACGACCCAAGTTATTTACGAAACGTCCAATCTTCGTCGTACCAAATTCGATCACGTAATACATTTTAGTTAGGTTTTAATTATTCACAAGTTAAAAATATATATATGTTATAAATATATTTTACGTATTTTATAGATTCCGATTTCCAAGGGTATTTTAGTCTTTAATCAGATTTTAGATTTTCAGGTTTTACAATTCTTCCCCTCTAAAGAAAAATTTTCGTCCTCGAAAATTGTAATGAAACGAAATGAAAACGAAAACGAAAACGAAATGAGAACATACCAAACTATTCAAAGAAATGAGGATAACTAGCTCGCATCGACTCCTCGATTTCCCAAGTAGCCTCACGTTCAGGATGATTTTTCCAAAGAATCTTAACGAATGGAATGACTTTATTTCTCATAACTCTTTCTTGTCTTTCCAGAATAGCTTCCGGTTCTTCAGATAAAGACATATCGGATTGAATTTGATCAAACGGATAAGAAGCAACGTGTAACGGATGATAGTTGTATCCCCTTAGGAGTGATACATGGAAAACGTCATGAACATGCGATAACTGAGGCGGAAGTGCTAATCGATACGAAACTTCTCCTATACGTTCTAGAATCTCAAACGGTCCAATAAATCGAGGACTAAGCTTGCCCTTGATTCCAAAACGTTTCACACCTCTAAACGGCGAAACTTTCAAAAATACACGATCTCCAACCCGAAATTCTAAATCACGACGATGCTTGTCGACATAACTTTTCTGACGAGACCTAGCTTCCTTCAACTTTTCTCTAGCCACAGCTACTTTCTCATTAGTGATCTCGATCATTTCCGGACCTTCAATCAAGCGCTCACCTACTTCATCCCAACAAGTAGGTGCTCTACATTTCCTTCCATAAAGAAGTTCAAACGGTGCCGCCTTAATGCTAGCATGCCAACTGTTGTTATATGCAAACTCTACTAAACATAAATATTCATCCCAACTACCAGTCCATTCTAGAGCACAAGCCCTTAGCATATCCTCTAAGGTCTGTATAGTCCTCTCTGACTGACCATCTGTTTGAGGATGAAATGCCGTACTAAAGTTAAGTCGAGTACCCCAAGCTTTCTGAAAACCTTTCCAGAAACGAGAAGTAAAACGCGGATCTCTGTCGGACACAATAGATGCCGGAGTACCATGAAGTCTAATGATCTCTTGCTGAAAAATCTCCGCCAATTTTCCAATACCATAATCCTTTCTGATTGGCAAGAAATGAGCAGATTTGGTTAGTCGATCAACAACTACCCAAATCGCATCATGCTTCTTCCTAGTAAGAGGTAGTCCAGTCACAAAATCCATAGATATCTTATCCCACTTCCATGTTGGAATATCCAATGGCTGTAACAATCCACTAGCCCTTTGATGTTCAATCTTAACCTGCTGACAAATCATACACTTCGACACAAACGTCGCCACATCTTGCTTCATGCCATTCCACCAAAAGTACTGCTTCAAATCCCTATACATCTTGGTAGAACCAGGATGGATAGTGAAAGGAGAACTATGAGCTTCAGTCATAACTTTCTCACGAAGTACCTGATCATTGGGAACACAAAGCCTATCTCCATACCATACAATACCGTCATTATCAACCTTAAACTCCGTCTGCTTACCTTCTTCAACATTTCGTACCACGGCCCACAGCTCGCCGTCATCTTTCTGAGCCTCTTTAATTTGCAGTATAAGGTTCGACTCCACCTTCATACTAGCACAATATCCATCAAAACCTCGCACACACAACTCAACATTCAAACTCTCTAAGTCACGAATAATCCTAGGCTCAATCTTGATACTCGCAAGAATGCCTGATTTCCGGCTAAGTGCGTCAGCAACTACGTTAGCCTTACCTGGATGGTACTGAATGTTGGTGTCATAATCCTTAAGAAGTTCTAACCATCTTCTTTGTCTCATGTTAAGTTCCTTCTGAGTGAAAATATACTTGAGACTCTTATGATCAGTGAATATATCACACGCCTCTCCATACAAGTAATGTCTCCAGATCTTCAACGCGAACACCACTGCAGCTAACTCAAGGTCATGAGTTGGGTAATTCTCCTCATAAGGTTTTAGCTGCCTCGAAGCATAAGCTATTACCTTTCCATGTTGCATCAAAACACAACCTAATCCTTTCTTAGATGTATCACTGTAGATTTGAAATCCTCCAGAACCAGTTGGAAGAGTCAAAATAGGAGCTGACACCAATCTCCGCTTCAACTCTTCAAAACTCTTCTCTCGTTCATCCGTCCATACAAACTTTTCACCTTTCCTCATCAGTTGGGTTAGGGGTAGAGCTAAGCGAGAGAAACCTTCAACAAAACGTCTGTAGTAACCAGCAAGTCCAAGAAAACTCCTGACCTCAGTCACTGTCGTAGGTCTTGGCCATTTAGTGATAGCCTCAACTTTAGACGGGTCCATGGTGATACCATCAGCTGATACAATATGACCAAGGAAAGCAACTTGTCTTAACCAAAATTCGCACTTCGAAAATTTGGCGTACAACTTCTTCTTCCTCAAAATTTCCAAAACTATACGGAGATGTTCTTCATGCTCTTCTTCAGACTTGGAGTAAACTAAAATGTCGTCGATGAAAACAATAACGAACTTGTCGAGGAACTCATGGAAAACACGATTCATCAGGTCCATAAACACAGCAGGCGCATTGGTCAAACCAAAAGGCATAACGAGGAATTCGTAATGACCATATCTGGTACGAAACGCGGTCTTAGGAACATCTTGCTCCTTCACACGTAACTGGTGATAGCCAGACCTCAAGTCAATCTTCGAAAAGAACTTAGCTCCTTGTAGTTGATCAAATAAATCATCAATACGTGGCAGAGGATAACGGTTACGAATGGTAATAAGATTGAGTTCACGGTAGTCGATACATAAGCGCATGCTTCCATCCTTCTTCTTTACAAACAAGACAGGTGCACCCCATGGAGAAACACTGGGGCGAATAAATCCGTTTTCTATCATCTCTTGCAGTTGTTCCTTCAACTCCTTCAGTTCTACAGGTGCCATGCGATACGGAGCCTTCGAAATCAGTTCAGCACCAGGAATTAACTCAATGCTAAATTCAACTTCTCTAGCTGGGGGAAGTCCAGGGAGTTCATCGGGAAAAACGTCAGTAAATTCGCAAACAACCAAAAGATTTTCAATGTTATGACTCTCCAAAGATGTGTCCTTAACAGATGCTAGAAAACCTTGGCACCCATGAGCAATCATGATCCATGCCTTCATAGCGGAAATGAGCTTAACAGATTTAAGAGGTTGAGAACCATGATAAACGAATTCGGGATGTTTTACGTCTCCAAAGATCACCGTTCTAGCATAGCAGTCGATTGAAGCTCTATGGTAAGCCAACCAATCCATGCCTAGAATGATATCAAAGTCGACCATATCGAGAGGATACAGATTTGCAAAGCGAATACGATCATCAAAACGAAGAGGACACTTAACGTATTTATGATCAATGATCACGTGGTTTTTCATAGGCGTAGAAATCGATAAGTGATTTGTTAACGGTTTGGGCTTCATATTAAGTTTCTTAGCAAATGTGATAGATATAATGGAGTGTGTGGCACCGGTATCAAATAAAACGAAGACATCATAATCATCAATGAAAAGAGTGCCCGTAATGGTACCTGAAGTGCGCTCCGCCTGGTTACGAGTAGTAGCATAAACACGTCCAGTAGTAGTCGGCGGCTTGATGTAGTTTCCAGGAATCGCCGGGTTCTTCTTAGGGCAATCTTTAATCTTGTGAGCAGTGGAACCACAAGCAAAACATCCACCAGTGGCCTTGTAACACTGCCCCGGATGAGCCTTTCCACAAGTAGTACAGATAGGTGGGGGTGGAAAAACTTCAGCTGTCCTCTGTTGACCTGAAGATCCTGAAGCACGATCCTGATTTGCTCCTCGAGCTGACTGATCCTTGTTGTAACGCTGGTTATTGTTACCTTGGTTCTGACGATCACTTCCATTCTTACCAACATTTCTATTATCTTGACCCCTCGTCTCAGGGCGTCCAGTGTCAACATTTCTTCCTGACTGACCCCTCTGATCATAACTCCGATCCACTTGATTCCTCGAATCATAACTCCTACCAGAATTTCCCTTATAGTCATTGCCTTGAGTCCTACCTTGAATCCGATCACCATCGCGATTACGCTTGTTGGAACCCGAAACCTCATGAAAGATCTCAATGTTATGAGCTGCGTCATTGCAGGCCGATACATTCTCATACTCAATATTAAGCAGTCGTTCCAACACCCACTTCTTCAGTCCCCACTTGAAGTGCTTAGCTTGACGCCTACCATCTCCAGCAATCGCTCCCACAAAACTCACCAACCTCATAAACCTACTCATGTACTCATTGGAATTCTCATGATCAAACTGGTAGATTGCCTGATAATCCCTCTCATACCTTTGCTGCTCAGCATCAGGGAAGTAACGGTTATAGAAGATAGTCCGAAACTCATTCCAGGTACAAGTCACAGCAAAAGCGTCTCCTCCTCTTGCTTGTTTGAGCGCCTTCCACCAATTTAAAGCATCACCTTCCAATTTGAATGCAGCCAAACGAGTCTTAAACTCGTCTCCACAACCCAGTACTTCAAACAACTTCTCAATATGAGTGATCCAGTCCTCGGCCTCAGTATGAGTAGCAGCAGTGCTAAACGAAAGAGGCTTGAGCTTACCAAAACGCTCGAGCCAAGTGTGAATACCGACGGGTTGATTTCCTCCACCACTACCCGAAGCACCATTCTGATTACGAATGTTGTTGATCACCTGTTCCATCATCTCAGGTGTAGTAAGACCAGGGAAAAGAGAGTTGAGAGCATTCGCAATCGCAGTATCCATGTTTGTAGCATCATCCTCTCCATCCACGCTACCAGTAGTACGAGTTCGAACCATCTGAACGATTAGCAAAATGAACAAAGGTGAGATACGAAATGGAAGTACGCGGAAGGAATCCTAAAGTCTACCCAAATCCTCACAGGTCAAATCCTAAGCTCTAAGGTCTCAAAACCTAGGCTCCATATGTCACAGGTCCTGACTACAAGTCGTAAACTTGGGCTCTGATGCCATAAATTGTAACGCCCCGACCCGACAAGGGTAAAGGAATCACAAGTAATGGTGTCATATCAAAGCAAACATAAATATCCAAAAGAATCTCAACATAAATATTGAAATAATCCAAGTCAAATGACTTCAATACATAGGTCCCAGCGGAAAATAAACTCCAAAAGAAATGTCTAAATATAAAGTCTAAATGGCATCATAAGATCAAAGCTAAAATCTCTAAGGTAAGTCCACACAACACTCATCCCAAAGCAATACCCAGCTCCAATGCTTAGATACCTGCCGCGAAAGGAAAAAAATGCGGCTGAGCTTCAAAAGCCCAGTGAACAGATATACAAGCAAAACGAATACGAAACGAGAACGAATACGAAATAAAGTGAAAGAAAGATAGTGAAATCATAATCATTTCAAAAGATAAATCAGGATATAAGAATAAGTTTTATAGCTAACTACCTCGAGCCCATACACATATGCCATATCATAAACATATCATAATCACATAAGGCAACATTTGTAGGGGAGACCTACCAGAGTTATGAAGGACGTGCATGCACGCAGCATCAATCATCAAACACATATAGCATATAACATATAATATATAACATATAACAGATCTAGGATGCACCCATACGCCCCACAAACATACATTGATAATATAATATAACATGAGCTCATAACAATAACAGATAAGGGACGTGGCAGAACTTCACTCTACTGCCCTAGAGTCATGTCAGAAGTGCATTTACTGACACGGACATGGAACCCCCATGACTAGTTAATAATTGGCTCGGGTGTCAAACTATCTTAGGTCAAATTAGAATGTCATAACTGACATAGATCATATTTTATCAAATGTTTTGTCATGTTTTCAAAATCAAAGGTTTTATGATTCAAAAATCAAAGTTCAGATAAGCAACAACTCAAATAGACACATTAGGGTTCATAGCAAAGGCTTAGGAAATCCTAATACAAAAGTTAACGAAAAGAAAACAGTACGAGAAACCTTTACTGAAAAGGTCAGAATATCTGTACCTTATTCCAAAGCAAATGATCGAAAAGAAGACACAGGGAAAGAAAATAATTACTCCTTCTTCACAGAACCTATACACATTAATGGTCGTATATGTTATTAATGATTCCATAATCGTCGAAATGATCTTTTAATATTTTAGGGTTTTATAATTAAATGAGACTTAAATGTTTTATAATTAATATCGTAGATTAGGGTTCATATGTCATTTATTAAAGTTTAGGGTTAAATGTGAAAATAGTTTAAACGTCATAACTCACACATAAAATAACGAATTACTATACTTAGTTTCAAAACCCTAATCAACTCTCATTTATGTTCTAGGGTTTCTTATCTTTAATATCTCATTAATATACTTTTACTTACATGTTACCTCTTTTAATGACTCATTACTTAACCTAACACGTCATAAAACAATCTTTCCTTTTATGTTTCACCATATACGTTTATGATTTTATGTGACATATAAGTTACTTATTACTCGTATTAATTACACGTCTACACGTTTACAAGTTCACTTGACTTATAATTACACACGCATATGAGACACGATTCACAAACCATTAGGGTTTGGCATACCTTAGTCGATTAACATATCAAAACTAGGGTTTACATTTACATGACCTTTACTTCATTAATGCACTTTCAAAACTTATACATGGTTCGGTTCAATCTAGGGTTTTCGGCTATTAGGTTTTACGCAAGTCCTAGCTCATTTACATACTTAACTCATTCAAGTTATCATGTTTTATACCTTATTCGAAAGTCATGCATGGTTCGGTCCTTATTCATATGGTTCGGCCTTTATTAACTCGACACAACCATGACCCGATTCAATATTACATATTACATACGTAACTCTTTAATACTTGTAAGGTTTAATCATTAGGGTTTTCTTTGTTTTGGTTTCATTAGGCTCGGTCACAAAAAGAAAAACGCAACTCGACTAGAACAAAACATATAACAATATATTAACGCAAGGTACATCAAACAAAGACGAGAATAAGTTATACCTTGACTTGGTTGAAGCAAAAAATCTCGACACCAAGGGTGTTTGATGTTCGGCCGAGCAAGAGAGAAAAGAAAAAGAGGCAACACAAAACTAGGGTTTCACTTTTGAGATTATGTGTTGTATATATAGTAGTTGTATTTGATTTAGGCTTAGAAGGGGATTGGGTTTCGGTTTGGCCCAACCGAGCACAACCCACACGCACACCTTATGGGCTTCGGCCTTGATCCATTCGAAACAAAAGAAACACGACCCAAGTTATTTACGAAACGTCCAATCTTCGTCGTACCAAATTCGATCACGTAATACATTTTAGTTAGGTTTTAATTATTCACAAGTTAAAAATATATAAATGTTATAAATATATTTTACGTATTTTATAGATTCCGATTTCCAAGGGTATTTTAGTCTTTAATCAGATTTTAGATTTTCAGGTTTTACATTTAAGGTAAAACAAAGTTATATTAAGCTACTCTACTTAAATTTGAACACAAATCAAGCTTTTGCTTTTCAAGAATTCCAACAGATAAGCAAATAAGACAGATAAATGGTGATGTTGACTATGAGCTAATGCAGGTGCAATTTGATGACTGCTATGAGTCCAATGGGGCTTAACAAGCCTAAACCAACAGGTATCAATCACTGAACAAGCCTCAAACACAGGCTAACCAACTGATCCAAACACTATTTTTTACAACTGATTTGAACTATAAGCTAAGCTAAACACTGAACTATATTGTATTATGGATTAAACTGAGTCTACTAATCCTAGTTACCACTAATTAAACAGTTCTAAACTATTTATTACCACATATACACATACAAGCACAATATGCAAACTGGTTTGAAAATGGAAATTGAAATACAAACTCAGAGATGTCCAGCTTATATTGCAGCTTAAACCAGAACCATATACTACTATTCTAAACCAATTCCAACCCAAATCAACTCTGCGTCAACCCAATATCATCACCATTCCCAATTTTAGCTCCAGTTTGAATTTTGTTGACCATGTGATAAATTTGCTTGAAAATAACTTATAAACTTACAAAAAGCTATAAGAAGCTTATATAAGCTTGTTTGAACTTAGAAAGAAGCTATTTGAAGCTTGGAGATAAGAGTTTGAAACTGAGTTTTTCAACAGTGAACCTGAAAACTTGAAATTATAATAGAACTTTGAATTGCTATTTAAAAACACATTACAATGATAATATTACTTGAGTTTGGTACAATGAAACAAAAGATTACAGCTTCTACACTTTAACTAAAACTTTAATATTAAAACGACATAAGTGAAATATTTTAAAAACTAAAATCTACTCTTTCTCTTGCTTCTTCTTCTTCCTTTTATACACCAAAAGGTTTCTCTCTCCAAACTGAGCTAATCCCACCTTTTATTCAGGACCATTGGATGGCTTGAAGTAATATTGGCCATTGGATCAGTTTTGGCGCCAAAATGGTTTTAGCCAGTTGGGGTTTGAGTGTTAGGGGGAGGGATGCATTAAATGCATCTTGGAAGGTTGTTGAGGTGGGGGGAACAAGGTGAGTGGGGGAAGAGCTGGAGGGATGGAAGGTGGAGTGTAGCAGGCTTAGTTGGTGAAGAAGAAGAAAAGGCGGGGTGGTTTGTTTGACCAGATATTTGACTTGGGCTTAATATATTGAAGGGGGGTCAAATTGAGGGGGTCAAGGGGAATGGCAGGGTCCAAAGGGGTTTTGATAGGGTCCAAGTTCCATGGTTTAGGCTTAATAATCATAAGGACCTTTTTTGCAATTTCTGAAAGTACAAGGACCAAAGCTGCCAAATTTCCAAAGTTGTTTCAAGGGACCAAAACTGACAAGCTTCAATAGTACAAGGACCAAAATAGACATTTTCAAAATTCCAAGGACTATTTTTGCCAAATTTGAAACTTGGAGGACCAAACTTGTAATTTCTCAAAACTTTTGACATTTTTCACCAAAGGACTAATTTTGACAAGTTATGATTTTAAAAGGACCTTTGGTGATTTTACTTTTGAAATAAGTGCTCAGGGACTATTTCTGACAACTTTTGAAACTTGGGAGACTGAAACTGCCAATTATGCAAACTTAGCTCATTTTCATCTGATTTTAAACATTTTGCATCTGAAACATATAAAATGCAATTTTGAGATATTTTCAGCATTTTGATGCATTTTTGAACATTTTTAAATGTTTTGCAGTTCAGATTTGACCAAAAATGATGAGTATTCACACAATCATCAATCCCCCACACTAAACTATTGCTAGTCCCTAGCAATCTTTTGAGAAAACTTAATGGATTTGAATCTCTTTACCAAAAGCCATTACTTCTGGAGTAGCCAAATGTTTCAGTTCAAGTAAGAACTATGGTACACTGATAACCATGTGATTTTGAGCAAACCACCAGCTTCCAACGGATTTGATTTGTCTTTACCAGAAGCCGTTTGCTTCTGGACTAGCCAACTCTTAGATAAATTATCAATATTATCTTTGGTGAGTCGATTACCAATTATGGTTTTTCCACTGCCTTTACCACAAGCCATAACCTTGCGGGCTAGCCAACTCTTCACTTTTAAGGATATGGTGAGTTGAATACCATACAATTTTGGGCAAATTGCAAGCCGTCAACGGATTTGAGATATCTTTACCAAGAGCCGTTTGCTCCTGGATTAGCCAATCCTTTTGTTTATTAGACATGGCGGACTGATAACCATAAGCTGAGCAAGTGTAGAACACTTACTCCAAAAAAAAAATTTGGCCAAAAATGGGGGAATTGGGCGGTATAATTACATGATAAAATTCGCGAGAATTCCCCCCCACACTAGAAATGAATATTGCCCTCAATATTCAAAGTACCGGCGGTTATGCCGAAACATAGAACGTAAAAGGGAAATACTACGGCCATTATTTGTGAAGTTTTTTTTTTTTTTTTTTTTTTTTTTTTTTTTTTTTTTTTTTTTTTTTTTGATAAACTTATATACACAGCGGGGGGCAACTCCCCCACACTAGGGTGGTATACACGGGTGAAAACCCATGTAGCATGCTACTGTTTTTGATAACCGAGTCGCTAGCTTGACTCGATCCCCGCATTCATTGGTTCATGGGGAAAGTTTGTAGATCCGGGACAACCACAGGAGGAATGTCCTCTCCAAAATAATGCTTCAACCGATGACCATTCACTTTAAAGTTTGGACCATCGGGTTGAGATAACTCAATGGTTCCATAAGGAAATACTTTAGTGATGGTAAATGGTCCAGACCAGCGGGATTTTAGTTTTCCCGAGAAAATCTTCAATCTTGAGTTGAAAAGAAGGACTCGATCACCGACGTTGAAAACGCGGTTTTTGATTTTTGAGTCATGAATCTTCTTTGTCTTTTCTTTGTAGATCAAAGAATTCTCGTATGCTTGATCACGAAGTTCATTTAATTCATTCATTTGAACTTTCCGGTGATCACCAGCTGTCTGAATATCGAAATTAGCATGTTTCAAGGCCCAGTATGCCTTGTGCTCAAGCTCAACCGGCAGATGACATGCCTTCCCGTACACTAGCTTGTATGGAGTGCACCCGATGGGTGTTTTATAAGCTATACGGAAGGCCCAGAGTGCGTCATCTAGCTTATCCGACCAAGAGGCACGGTTTTCGCCTACTGTCCTTTCAAGAATTCTTTTTATCCCCCGGTTGGAAACTTCCACTTGCCCACTTGTTTGGGGGTGGTACGCAGTAGAGAGACGGTGAGTTACACCATACTTTTGCATGACTCTATTAAACTGGTCATTGCAGAAATGCGTACCACGATCACTGATTATAGCTCGTGGAGTTCCAAACCTAGCAAAAAGAGATTTTAAGAATTTCACAACAACTCGGGCATCGTTGGTAGGTAAAGCTTTTGCTTCAACCCATTTTGACAAATAGTCAACGGCCATGAGTATGTATTTATTTCCGCGAGAAGAAGGAAATGGCCCCATAAAGTCAATGCCCCAGATGTCAAAAATCTCACACACTTGAATGGCGTTTTGCGGCATTTCATTTCTTTGTGAGATATTCCCGTGACGTTGACAAGCGTCACAGGTTTTGACAAATTCACGGGCATCCTTGTAAATCGTGGGCCAATAGAATACGGAATCAAACACCTTCTTGGCGGTGTAGTTGGGGCTATGATGTCCCCCAGTAGGTCCAGAATGGCAAGCCTTGAGAATGTCAATGGCTTCCTGACCATACACACATCACCTGATGACTTGATCCGCGCAAATTTTGAATAAGTAGGGGTCGTCCCAGAAGTAATGTTTCACATCTTTAAAGAATTTGTTTTTCTGTTGGGACGACATCCCTTTCACCACAAAGTTACCCGCATGGTAATTTGCAAAGTCAGCAAACCATGGGGTAGAAGAGTCTCCACGAAAAGAAACCACATTAAGTGTTTCGAGAGGAAATGTTTTGTTTATTTCCTTTTTCTCGAACACATCCTGGTAAGGGTTTTCTAGACGGGACAGATGATCAACAGCCAGGTTCTCAGCTCCTTTTTTATCACGTATAATGATATCAAATTCTTGTAGGAGGAGAACCCAACGGAGCAATCTCGGCTTTGCATCTTGTTTTGCAAAGAGATATTTGAGAGCCGAGTGATCCGTATACACCACGCATTTGGTCAAGATAAGGTATGGCCGAAAATTTTCAAACGCATACACCACAGCTAATAATTCTTTTTCTGTAGTAGTGTAATGGGTTTGAGCTTCAGTCATAGTTTTACTCGCGTAGTGGATAGGCTGAAAATGCTTGGTTTTTCGTTGCCCCAAGACTGCACCGATAGCAAAATCACTTGCATCGCACATGAGTTCAAAGGGTAAATCCCAGTCGGGGGCAACTAGAATGGGTGCTTCCGTAAGCTTTTTCTTTAATGTTTCAAAAGCTTCGATGCACTCAGGTGAGAAGATAAAAGGAGCATCTTTTTCAAGAAGATGGGTCATAGGCCGAGCGATTTTAGAAAAATCTTGTATGAATCTACGATAAAACCCGGCATGACCTAGAAAACTCCTAATACCTTTGACGGTAGTAGGATGAGGTAATTTAGCAATAACATCAACTTTTGCTCTATCTACCTCAATCCCGTTTTTTGAAATCTTATGGCCAAGGACTATGCCTTCTTTGACCATAAAGTGGCTCTTCTCCCAATTTAGACAAAGATTGGTGTCTTCACACCGTTGAAGCATTTTTTCTAAATGGGAGAGACATGTTTGAAATGAGTCCCCAATGACCGAGAAGTCATCCATAAACACCTCCATTGTTTCCCCGATCATGTCGTGGAAAATTGCCATCATACATCGTTGGAACGTGCCAGGAGCGTTACATAGGCCAAAAGGCATACGTCTGTAGGCAAAAGTTCCGTATGGGCAGGTGAATGTGGTCTTTTCTTGATCCAGCGGATCAATGGGGATCTGAAAATAACCCGAGAAACCATCAAGGAAACAATAGTATTCGTTCCCTGCTAATCTCTCAAGCATCTGATCCATGAAGGGTAGAGGAAAATGGTCTTTACGGGTGGCTTCGTTTAACTTGCGATAGTCAATGCACACACGCCATCCCGTAACCAATCGAGTTGGAATTAACTCGTTTTCTTCATTTGTGACAACAGTTATGCCACCCTTTTTAGGAACACAGTGAATGGGACTGACCCAAGGACTATCAGAGATCGGGTAAATTAAACCGGCATCAAGAAGTTTGAGAACCTCTTGTTTGATAACCTCATGAATCTTAGGATTCACCCTTCTCTGATGTTGGACTGCTGGTTTGAAGTCATCCTCCATCAAGATTTTGTGAGTACAAAACTCAGGGTTGATACCCTTAATGTCGGAGAGTTTCCAAGCAATTGCTTGCTTGTGTGACTTCAAGACCTTTATGAGAGCAGTCTTCTCCTCCTCAGTTAAGTCTTTAGCAATTATGACGGGTAATTTATCATCACCCTCCAAGAATGCATACTCGAGATGAGGAGGTAGGTCCTTAAGTTCAACCTCGGGAAATTCTTCAGTAGACGTTTGTACTGATTTGATTTCCTCAATTGTGATTTCTTTCGGAGGGAGTGAAGGTAATGGATCTTCATTTAACAATTGCTCCAGATAAAGGATATCTCCCTCCGAATCATAAACACCATCAATTCCAGGCGGAATTGATTCATCAGTAGCAAGAAATTCATCGATCTCTTCCAGAAGGAAGTCACCTCCCTCAAACGGAGTGAGAGAGGGGGAAGAGTCGGCAATGATTGGTTGGGAAGATGTGGTGGAATCCCCACTCACAGAATTATGAAGATAACCAAGAAACTCTTGAGAGTACTCCTCTAAAGCAATATCAATTACATCGACTCGATTAATTGATTCAGTATCATAATTTGAGGAGTACCTCGAAGTTTGATCAAGGTTAAAAGTGACAGCTTCATTACCCACACGTAACGTGATTTCTTGCTCAAATACATCAATGAGAGCACGGCCCGTTCTCAGGAATCCTCGTCCAACAATAAGGGGAACCCGAGGATCGGCATCGAAATCAACAACCACAAAGTCAGCTGGAAAATGGAACTTTCCTACTTTCACGAATACATCCTCGGCGATGCCAAGAGAACGCGATATAGAACGATCTGCAAGCTCAAGAGTCATGCAGGTAGGAATAAGTTCTGGAAGAGAAAGCTTCTTCCACACTGAATAAGGCATCAGATTGATGCTTGCACCAAGATCGGCAAGGGCAAAGCATTCAATCATCCCTGGAAAAACACAAGGAAGAAGAAATTTTCCAGGATCTCCTAGCTTCTCGGGAAGCTTCTTTAACAGAACTGCTGAGCAGTTCTCGTTCAAAGGAGTTTTAGCCATTTCAAACAGTTTTTCCTTATTGCTCAACATGTGTTTGAGAGTTGATGCAAACTTGGGCATCAACATGATAGCATCCGCAAAGCTTATGTCAAAATGTAGCTCTTGGAAAATTTGAAAATTTTTTTCCATTTGATGACTGGCTTTTTCGCGGAGTTTTTGCTCATTTAAACGTGAGGGGTAAGGAATAGAAGTTTTGGATTTTGGGTTGTCAACTGGAGGTTCAAAAACAACTCCAGGTTTGGTTTTGGGTTTCGGGACAACCTGAGGATGGACATTGCTGGTACCTCCGTTATTAGTAGGAAGTTCATTGTCCTTTGTCGCCTCAGGTTCACTTTCCACTACCTTCGGGAGAGAAGAAGAAGAGGTAGTAGGAATAGCGGGTCCATCATACGAAGCACCACTTCTGGTTGTGATCGCCTTTGCATCGCCCCTCGGATTAGCGATCGTGTTGCTAGGTAAAGTACCTGAGCCCGAGGGTCGATCATTTAAAGACTTCTTAATGTCAGAAATCTGGCTAACCAACAACCTGTTCATTTCCTCTTGGGATTTCATGAATTGTTTCAACAACTCATCAGATGATGGTCCAGTTGGAACAATGGCTTGATTTTGCACAGGAAACTTCTGGCCTCTATTGTTTGGATTAGGGCCTTGATTTTGAAAATTTCCTTGATTATTGCCATGAAAATACCCTAGGTTGAAATTTCCCTGACCTGGGTTTCTATTGAAATTTCCTTGGTGTTGGAAATTTTGATTTTGATTTTGAAAACCGTTGTTTGGACTAAAATTACCTTGGTTTGGTCTATTTTGATTTTGATTACGGTTTTGGTTGAAACCGGGAGGTCCAGGGTAGTGGTTAGGACGGTGGTTCGGGTCTATAGGAGCACGGTATTGGTTGCCTCCCTGATTAGAGATCCCGCCCACAGCATTAGCTTCAAAAGGGTTACCATCGGTGGCCATACAGTTCTAGTAAGCATGGGGGCCACCGCAAGTAACACAGACTTCCACTTTCTTAACTTCAGCAGGAGGTGAAGTTTGTGGAAAAGAGACTTTCTTTTGGTTGGAGAGAACCAAAGCTTGAATTGCTTCCGTGAGTTTGTCAATATTAGCATCGGTGCTAGACTGACTCACGGGCGATGAAGAAGAAGGACCAACACTGACTTGGGAAACAACCGGCTTGCTTCGTGCAGTGCGGACTTTAGACTTGTTTTCAATGATCGCTAAAGCTTCTTTGACAGTTTTGCTCAGGAAATTTCCTCCAGCGGAGGAATTGAGAGAATCTTGATCAGATTGACTCACTCCATTATAGAAAGTATCGAGTTGCATCAACTCGAAGAAACCGTGGTGAGGACATTTGCGGAGCAACTCCTTAAAACGATCCCACGATTCACTGAAGGATTCATCAAACTTTTGTGTGAACTTGATGATTTCATTTTTAAGACTCGTGGTTTTGGAAGGTGGATAAAACTCGTTCACAAATTTCTTCACCAGGTCTTCCCATGTCTCGATTGATTGAGGGGGTTGTTTTTCAAGCCAAATTCGGGCTTGTCCCTCAAGAGAAAATGGGAACAGAAGAAGCTTAACAGCATCTGTAGGGACATTCTTGTATTTGATGGTAGATGCAATCTTGTTAAACCATCGAATATGAGCATGAGGATCATCCCGCTCAAAACCATAGAATTGACTTGAGGTTACAAGATTCAGTAACCCGGTTTTGAGTTCAAAATTTTCAGCCACAATGGCTGGGATAACAATAGCATCTCCATACCAGTCGATGGGTGCCTGGAGAAGCTCACACATAGGACGTTCTTCCGCCATGATAACGGAAGTAGTGTGAGCAGTCCGGATCTCAGATCCGACTGATGGAGCAGAAAGTCTACGGACACGCCTTCTTGGAATCTTGACAAGCTCACGAAATGGGCTTACAGATCTAGAAGAGCGAGTGCGCATACACTAGAGTTAACTCTAAGAGACCTCAGAGTTAAGGAGAGGAATGGGAATTATGAAAATATTATGAAAATGGGGTAAGAAGAATCTTTTTGAGTTTTCTGGTTTTGATAAGTAGATATAACAACAAATCCAATTAAAACAAAATCGAGGCAAAATAACAGTGAACTTAAACCAATAATCACAAGATGAATGACTTCTTTGAAAAAGGTACACCAATCACAAGGACACAAAGGCAAGTTTTAATCTTTGGTTCGGGAACTTATTATGGTCGTACCCCCAGTTAGGTAGTACACTGCCTTGGTTTACGGTGGTAATCTTTTATGTTGTTATTATTAAACAAAGAAAACGACAAATCTTTTTGTATTTTTATCTTTGATATATATATAGAAACAAAAGAAAAATATTTTTTTGTGTTTTATACGTTTTTGGATGTTTTTTGGGTTTTTGGATTTTTTATAAGAAAATATGTATATAGATATAGATGGATGGTATGAACAAAGAGTGAATATTCAAATTACTAATCTGCTAAACGGAAGATAATTAGCACAGCTCCCCGGCAGCGGCGCCAAAATTTGATTCGTGCCAAACCGTCAAGTTATCTCACGCAAGCTAGCCACTTGTGAATGGCTAACCGTAAGAAACTTAAAACAGTTCCGACACCAATGCAATGAAGATCAAGAGAGTATAGTGTTTCCCCATGTCGTTATGTCCCAACGAGTTGTGCGATGAATCACCAAACGTATAGTGATCGAGAGAATTTGAATGAAAAAAGAGTTGTGATTATGAACAATTATAACTAAAGAAAAAGTTTATAAATTAAAGGGGCTTAAATGCAAATTAAAGAGAATTAAAAAGATAAACTATATTAAATAAACGCTATCACTATTTGCAAAATGATGTTTTTGATTTTTCTTTTATAAAACTTAAATTAAAAACTACGTGACGTACAAAAGAAAATGTGAAACTTAAACAATATTAATCCTAAAAATATGAAAATGACATCTTTACAAACCTAATGATAAGAGACAAATTTTAGAAAAAGAAAATTATTTTTAAAACTATTTATCTAATTATTATTAATTAAAAACTATTTTTAACTATTTAATAATAGCCTAAAACACAAGAAAATATGAAATAAGCTAGAAAAATAAAATTATGACTTGGAAAAGTCTAAAATAACTAAAGAGAATTTTCAAAACTAATTTTGTATTTTTCTGATTATTTTTCTATTTTCTATGAATTAAAAACTATTTAAGACTACTTAAATTGCTTAAAAATACAAATTTAAATAAGAAAAATCTGGAAAAATATTTTTTTGACTTTTTATATTTATCTTAACCTAGGAAAAATGAAAACTTATTTTTTTGAAACTTTTTTGATTTATTTGTATTAAATGCTAATTAAAAAGTACTAAAAACTGATTTAAATGAAGAAAAATAGCAAACTGACCTAGAAAAATATGAAAAATTCAGGAAAAGTCTAAATTAATATTATGAATCTAAGAAAAATATAAAAACAGTGGCTTATGTGAAGGAAAATGAAACTGCAATGCAAAGTGCTTATAAATAAGCACTTGGAATAAGCTAAAATGTACCAACTGAGCACCAACTGAACACAGAAGCTATATTAAGCTATAACTACTCTAAAACAACTTAGTACAACTATTCTAAACCTCTAAAATACCAACTACACAGATTTGATGTTTTGATCTCAAGTGCTAAAAACAGTTTGAGGCTACTACTTTTAAGCTTAAGCACAAGCCACCCAATAAGCTGAAAATGAAAACCAGGTGTTGGAACCTAAGATAGACCTGGCTAGCTACCTATAAACCAAAGATGAGCCCTGGATAAGCTCTGATGAGCTTGTTGCAAGCTCTGCAAATCACCTGTGCACACTCAGTATACACTGAGTGTGTACAGGGCACTTATGACCATTTTGATAAGCAGTTTTGAAGCTTATAGAAAATTTACAAAAATCTACAAAAATGGTATTAAGAAACTAGACCAGTTGAAGTTATTAAACCCTAAGTTTCACTTGATTTGGCCCAAAACTGAAGCTATGAAAAATCACCCCATTTGAGTGAAAACTGGATTTTCATTCTTTTGACTTTTGAAACAGTTTTGATATGTTTGACTTTTATGAACTTTGCAACCAATTTAATGGACTAAGATTGGTGTTTTAAGGTAAAACAAAGTTATATTAAGCTACTCTACTTAAATTTGAACACAAATCAAGCTTTTGCTTTTCAAGAATTCCAACAGATAAGCAAATAAGACAGATAAATGGTGATGTTGACTATGAGCTGATGCAGGTGCAATTTGATGACTGCTATGAGTCCAATGGGGCTTAACAAGCCTAAACCAACAGGTATCAATCACTGAACAAGCCTCAAACACAGGCTAACCAACTGATCCAAACACCATTTTTTACAACTGATTTGAACTATAAGCTAAGCTAAACACTGAACTATATTGTATTATGGATTAAACTGAGTCTACTAATCCTAGTTACCACTAATTAAACAGTTCTAAACTATTTATTACCACAGATACACATACAAGCACAATATGCAAACTGGTTTGAAAATGGAAATTGAAATACAAACTCACAGATGTCCAGCTTATATTGCAGCTTAAACCAGAACCATATACTACTATTCTAAACCAATTCCAACCCAAATCAACTCTGCATCAACCCAATATCATCACCATTCCCAATTTTAGCTCCAGTTTGACTTTTGTTGACCATGTGATAAATTTGCTTGAAAATAACTTATAAACTTACAAAAAGCTATAAGAAGCTTATATAAGCTTGTTTGAACTTAGAAAGAAGCTATTTGAAGCTTGGAGATAAGAGTTTGAAACTGAGTTTTTCAACAGTGAACCTGAAAACTTGAAATTATAATAGAACTTTGATATGCTATTTAAAAACACATTATAATGATAATATTACTTGAGTTTGGTACAATGAAACAAAAGATTACAGCTTCTACACTTTAACTAAAACTTTAATATTAAAACGACATAAGTGAAATATTTTAAAAACTAAAATCTACTCTTTCTCTTGCTTTTTCTTCTTCCTTTTATACACCAAAAGGTTTCTCTCTCCAAACTGAGCTAATCCCACCTTTTATTCAGGACCATTGGATGGCTTGAAGTAATATTGGCCATTGGATCAGTTTTGGCGCCAAAATGGTTTTAGCCAGTTGGGGTTTGAGTGTTAGGGGGAGGGATGCATTAAATGCATCTTGGAAGGTTGTTGAGGTGGGGGGAACAAGGTGAGTGGGGGAAGAGCTGGAGGGATGGAAGGTGGAGTGTAGCAGGCTTAGTTGGTGAAGAAGAAGAAAAGGCGGGGTGGTTTGGTTGACCAGATATTTGACTTGGGCTTAATATATTGAAGGGGGGTCAAATTGAGGGGGTCAAGGGGAATGGCAGGGTCCAAAGGGGTTTTGATAGGGTCCAAGTTCCATGGTTTAGGCTTAATAATCATAAGGACCTTTTTTGCAATTTCTGAAAGTACAAGGACCAAAGCTGCCAAATTTCCAAAGTTGTTTCAAGGGACCAAAACTGACAAGCTTCAATAGTACAAGGACCAAAATAGACATTTTCAAAATTCCAAGGACTATTTTTGCCAAATTTGAAACTTGGAGGACCAAACTTGTAATTTCTCAAAACTTTTGACATTTTTCATCAAAGGACTAATTTTGACAATTTATGATTTTAAAAGGACCTTTGGTGATTTTACTTTTGAAATAAGTGCTCAGGGACTATTTCTGACAACTTTTGAAACTTGGGGGACTGAAAGTGCCAATTATGCAAACTTAGCTCATTTTTCATCTGATTTTAAACATTTTGCATCTGAAACATATAAAATGCAATTTTGAGATATTTTTAGCATTTTGATGCATTTTTGAGCATTTTTAAATGTTTTGCAGTTCAGATTTGACCAAAAATGATGAGTATTCACACACTCATCAACCTAAATGGCTCAAACGCAAGGAATGGGCATGTTTCGACGAAGATAAGAGAAGTGAAGTAGGATACAGGGGAATCTCCTTTGAAAATTGGTTACGAGTAAAGTTTGGGTATGTTAAAATCAAATTGGAATATGAGGCTAAATTTCGTTACGAGTGGACACAAGCTAACTTTCTGCAGAAAAGATACACAATGACTCGGTTTGTTTCTCCGCATGTTTGGGACCAGCCTTCTTCAAAGAATAACATGGAGGAAGTCGGGGAAGTCCAAAGGCCCCCATAGGAGCCCCGCGGCTCTGAGTCTAACTTAAAGACTCGTAAATAAATAAAAGTGCTCTTTCGGGAGACAACCCGAATTATCCCTTTCTTTTGTTTTATTTCCATTTTTGTAGGGTTTTGTGTTTTCTAACCATTTTTGCAGGAAACGAGGAAATAATTGCTGCTGCAGTTTGCTGATCTGACAATAGTTACGGCGTAACTCATCTATGTGATTACGCCGTAACCAACCTTTTAGCAGCAAAATTCTTGACGCATTAACAATTACGGCGTAATACCATCTCTGTGGTTACGCCATAACCACTCGCTTTGCAGCTTATGTCAGGTTTTGCCAGTTACGGAGTAACTCCCTCATAAGAGTTACGACGTATCCTTCCTCTACTTTATTTCTTTCATTTAAAAACACAATAACCTTGTATTAGTATTTTAAATGAACTTTGTGGGTGTGTTCCCTGTAAACCCTCACGAGACTTCACTCGCCACTTGGGACACCAAGTGGTTTAAAAGGCTTGTTGCATTCGCTAAATGCAACCGTGATTCCTACGAAAGTGAGTTAGGTTTGTTTTTCATTTTTCATTTGTCATTTTTTTTTCTTTTTAGAATTATGCTTGTCGGTAGTGTGATTTGAGGGATTGAAGTTTGTTCATGATGCTTATACGAAGGCACGTCTCTTTTTCGTTGGCCTTCCTTCTTTATGGAGCAAATTTCAGGGAAGTTCTCGCTCTAATTCTACTTTTCTCTTCACCTTTATTTATTGCTTAGTACAAAAGGGACTTTGTACAATTCAAGTGGGGGGACGGGAGTAGAATTATCTCTTGAACATTATTTTTCCCTCGTTTTCTAGTTTATTTTGAAAAATTATGCCATTTTTAAAATTTTGACATGTTTTTTTTAACCTAACTAGATTAGACCTTAGCCGAGCACATACAACCCTTGATATTATATGGTGAGATTAGCCTTATCCGTTTCCAATATTTTACCCCAAATCTACCAAATTATGAGTGTGCCGGTAGCTTGTAAACTTTAGAACTTGGCCTTTGCATCATTTCGAGACCATAGACGAGGTATGTTGAGTTAGCTCGATGTATTTGGACTTTTCAATTTTAGAAGGCAATATTATAGGATTATCACCCAAACAGCCTACCATTGTGTGTCTATCGATTAGTCACGTCGACTTCTCGACCCCCATGTAAAACCCTTTTGTTGCACTCACCTTTAGTGCATGATACCCCTAGATACACCCTTCTGAGTCATTCCTTTCATTTTGTTAACCCGATATATTGTTTCGATACACCTATACACCTTAGCCTACCATGTACTCTTTATTTGTGATTGGGAAGTCATCATTTGCCTAAGTTCAAGGTTCGAGTGGAAAGGTTCGAAAATCACGCTTTCATCGACAACATCCCTGAAGATCATTGAAGACCCCCCGAATTCCCATTGTCTGAAGTGGGGGGATATTATGTTTAGTATTTATTGTTTTGTTGAAAAAAAAATAAAATAAATAGTTGTTATGATTTAGTTTTTGTAAAGTGCGATGTTATAAGCACTACATTGTGAGCTTTATAGATTTAGTATCGTGGAGGCCACCTCGGTCACATTTGAATATTGGAGTTGGTAGTTATGCCAACAGTTGGAGAAAAGGTAGTGTGCCTAACACATCTACCTTGTATTTCATGATCCGGTTTCTTGACTTCAAAGCTTGAACTTTGGGCGGACGGTAAGTGGTGATGACTTGGTTATAGATTTAGACTACCTGCTTGTTTTTTATTTTACACCATTTATATATCCCATGTCTTATCCTACCCTTTAGTCATGAAGTGTGTCTAGGTGATGCAACGAGCAATCTTTGGTGTCTTGGCCATGGATTTGGTCATGTATCATTGATTTTGTCCACTTCGCCGTGACATGTTAGTAATGACGAGTCACCCCTTAACCTTTGTCGTGTCTACCCATATTGCCTTCGAGAATTGTTTAACCCTTAACTCTAGTGGTGGATATTTGTGTAACCACCAAGCTTATGATAGAATACATGCTATGACTGTGCGATTGAGTGATCACCCCGAAATTGACACTTAGAATAGTTGAGAGATTTGAGTGTTTTGTTCCCCTTTCGTGATGTGTTCGGCTTTGTTTTATTCTAGCATAAGGGATTTGTAAACTTATATTTCCAGGTTATGGGAGATATCTTTTTAGGAATCTTTCTAAGAAGGTCTACTTGAGGGCAAGTAGAGTTCAAGTGGGGGATATTTGATAACATCAAATAGTCCTGATTATTAAGAGTCAATTTCCCCCAATAATGCTTGTAATTTATATCATTTATATGGATTTACGCTTGTTTTTCATTGTTTTCTACTTTCAGGTAAATTACGAGCATTGGAGCTAAAGAGACGCGGAACTGGAGAAATATCTAAAGATTTATCACATTATGCTACTTTGAAGAAGTTACGGCGTAACTCGTCTTTCACATTACGCCGTAACTATTGCGTGACTCAGAAAACCAACTTATCAGAAGGTTACGGCGTAACTCTTCTCAAAGGTTACGACGTAACTATATTAGGTCAAATGAGGTTCCACGCCGCTGATACTTACGCCATAATTACTCCATCAACTACGACGTAACCGAGTTTATTGAAGACTACGGCGTAACCACTTATAAGGTTATGCCGTAACCAGCAGATCTAGTGTAAAATACGATGAAATATAAGGTTACGGCGTAACTCTTATATTAGTTACGCCGTAACCCAAATCTGGCCTATAAATAACCCACGAATTCCAGCATTTCCATTCATTCCATTCCACACACAACACTTAGAGAACATGGGAAAAATCTCAAGGCAGGTCTAGAGGAGCATACGGAGCTGTCTCCAAGGGAGAAATCACTCCCCTACGATAAGCATTAGCGTTTTATATTTCTTTTACTTTCAATTCATGTATTTCGTACCTTTGAATATTGAATTGGTTTGCATGATTAATATGAGCGGCTAAGCACCTCTTGGTGCTGGCCTAGTTATGATATCTTAATTGTTTTGTTTGCGTTTACTTTACTTCTCTACAATTATTTCTAAGTGTATGCATGCATAATTTATTGGTAGTCACCCTTGGTTCGGTAGTTTTGAATGGCGGTAGAGGCCAATTGCCTAGGAGATATGACCAACTGACCCTAGGTGAGCGGACTGAGACGGGAAGGGTAAGATATGACCAACTAACGACCCTTTCTACTTGTGCGATTTGACCAACTGATCACCTATCGTTTGGATGAACTTAAGAATTAGGGGGTGTGTGTCTAAGTTCCTAACGGCCGGGCATTCACTATTATAAATCTAGCATGTAGCGGTACTTAATGACTTGGCTTAGGGGACCAGGAACAACAGGACTTATGAGGGGACACCTGACTTCTCCTGTGGTGGCATCTTTGCTGATAGGTTAGGGCGAATTGACCAAATGTTGTCCTCTCGACTTTGACCCCACCTGAAGTAATTGGAAGTAAGTAGACGTAGACATAACTAGCTAGGAGGATTAGCTAGGTTAGCACCACTCTCCTCTATTGATTTCTGATTATCATTTATTTGCTTTTATTTGCCTTTTTCTGCATTAGTAGTTTAATTAATTAAATCCCTATCGAAACCATTATTAATCTGTGACACCTAGACTTAGTAATAATCCATCACACATAGCTCTTGGGACGACCTCGACTTTACCGATTACTACACTACACACCACCGGGTACACTGCCCGTTTGTGCATTAGGGTAAAGCCGATGTCGTCCCAAGAGCTATGTGTGTTGGATTATTACTAAGTCTAGTGTCACAGAATAATAATTGTTTCGATAGAGATTTAATTAATTAAACTACTAATGCAGAATAAGTAAATGAAAACAGATAAATGGTAAAGGAAATCAATAAAGAGAAGTGGTGCTAACCTAGTTAATCATCCTAGCTAGTTATGTCTACGTCTACTTACTTCCAATTACTTCAGGTGGGGTCAAATTCGAGAGGACAACATTTGGTCAATTCGCCATAACCTATTAGCAAATATGCCACCACAGGAGAAATCAGGCGCACCGTCATAAGTCATGTTGTTCCTGGTCCCCTAAGCCAAGTCATTAAGTACCGCTACATGCTAGATTCATAATAGTGAGTGCCCGGCCGTTAGGAACTTAGACACTACACCCCCTAATTCTTAAGTTCATCCAAACGATAGGTGATCAGTTGGTCAAATCGCACAAGTAGAAAGGGTCGTCAGTTGGTCATATCTTACCATTCCTGTCTCAGTCCGCTCACCTAGGGTCAGTTGGTCATATCTCCCAGGTAATTGGCCTCTACTGCCATTCAAAACTACCGAACCAAGGGTGGCTACCAATGAACTATGCATTCATACACTTAGAAATAATTGTACGGAAGTAAAGGTAAACGCAAACAAAACAATTAAGGAATCATAACTAGGCTAGCACCAAAAGGTTCTTAGCCGCTCATATTAATCATGCAAATCAATTCAGTATTCAAATGTACGAAATACATGAATTGAAAGTAAAAGAAATATAAAACGCTAATGCTTATCGTAATGGAGTGACTTCTCCTTTGGAAACAGCTCCGTATACTCCCTTAGACCTGCCTTGATCTTTTTCCCACGTTCTCAGAGTATTGTGTGTGGAATGGGATGATTAGAAATGTTGGAATTCGTGGGGTATTTATAGGCCAGATCCGGGTTACGGCGTAACCAATATAGGAGTTACGCCGTAACCTTCTATTTCTTCGTAAAATGCACTAGATCTGCTGGTTACAGCGTAACGTAATGAGTGGTTACGCCGTAGTCTTCAATAAACTCGGTTACGTCGTAAGAGATGTAGTAGTTATGGCGTAAGTATCAGCGGCGTGGAACCTCTTTTGACCTAATGTAGTTACGTCGTAACCTCTGGGATGAGTTACGCCGTAACCTTCTGATAAGTTGGCATACTGAGTCACGCAATAGTTACGGCGTAATGTGAGAGAAGAGTTACGCCATAACTTCTTCAAAATAGCATACTCTGATAAATCTTTAGATATGTTTCCATTTTCGCGTCTCTTTAGCTCCAATGCTCGTAATTTACCTGAAAGTAGAAAACAAGCGTAAATCCATATAAATGATATAAATAACGAGCATTATCGGGGGAAATTGACACTTAATATTCAGGACTATTTGATGTTATCAAATATCCCCCACTTGAACTCTACTTGCCCTCAAGTAGACCTTATTAGATAGATCCTAAAAATATATCTCCCATAACCTGGAAAATATGAGTTTACAAATCCCTTATGCTAGAATAAAACAAAGTCGAACACCTCACGAAAGGGGAACAAACACTCAAATCTCTCAACTATTCTAAGTGTCAATTTCGGGGTGATCACTCAATCGCACAGTCATAGCATGTATTCTATCATAAGCTTGGCGGTTACACAAATCTCCACCACTAGAGTTAAGGGCTAAACAATTCTCGAAGGCAATATGGGTAGACACGACAAAGGTTAAGGGGTGACTCGTCATTACTAACATGTCACGGCGAAGTGGACAAAATCAATGATACGTGACCAAATCCATGGCCAAGACACCAAAGATTACTCGCTGCATCACCTAGACACCAAATATTTATTTTTTCTTTTTTTTTTCTTTTTTTTCAACATAACAATAACATAACAAAATATCCCCCCACTTGAGATGAACAATGGGAATTCAGGGGGTCTTCAATGATCTTCAGAAGTGTTGTCGGTGAAAGCGTGATTTCCGAACCTTTCCACTCGAACCTTGAACTTAGGCTAATGATGACTTCCCAATTACAAATAAAGACTACAGGGTAGGCTAAGGTGTATAGGTGTATCGAAACAATATATTGGGTGAACAAAATGAAAGGAATGGCTCAGAAGGGTGTATCTAGGGGTATCTTGCACTAAAGATGAGTGCAACAAAAAGGGTTTCACATGGGGGTCGAAAAGTCGAGGTGACTAATCGATACACTTACAATGGTAGGTTGTTTGAGTGATAATCCTATAATATTGCCTTCTAAAACTGAAAAGTCCAAATACATAGAGCTAACTCAACATACCTCGTCTATGGTCTCGAAATGATGCAAATGCCAAGTTCTAAAGTTTACAAGCTACCGGCACACTCATAATTTGGTGGATTTGGGGTAAAATATTGGAAACGGATAAGGCTAATCTCACCATATAATATCAAGGGTTGTATGTGCTCGGCTAAGGTCTAATCCAGTTAGGTTAAGAAAAACATGTCAAAATTTTAAAAATGGCATAATTTTTCAAAATAAACTAGAAAAACGAGGGCGAAATAAAGTTCAAGAGATAATAATACTCCCGTCCCCCCCACTTGAATTGTACAACATCCCTTTTGTACTAGGAATTTAAATAAAGGTGAAGAGAAAGGTAGAATTAGAGCCAGAACTTCCCTGAAATTTGCTCCATAAAGAAGGAAGGCCCATGAACAAGAGATGTGCCTTCGTATAAGCATCATGAACAAACTTCAATCCCTGAAATCACCATACCGACAAGCATAATACTAAAAAGAAAAAGAATGAGAAACGAAAAACAAACCTAACTCACTTTCATAGGAATCACGGTTGCATTTAGCGAATGCAACAAGCCTTTTAAACCACTTGGTGTCCCAAGTGGACGAGTGAAGTCTCGTGAGGGTTTACAGAGAACACACCCACGAAGTTCATTTAAAAACTAATACAAGGTTTGTTGGAATCACTCCTAAACCTTAATCAAGTGTTAGTGATTCATATGTAATAGTTAGCTTAATTATGGCTTTTATGTTTGTTATTAGCTTAAGCTTATGTAGAAGGCCCATGAGCTTAGGCCCATGTCCATTAAGGAAAGGAAGGGACTAGGAGTGTTTCCCTAGCTCCCCTTCCTATAAATACCTTGTATTAACCCTCACTTGAGGGTTGGTTTTTCAATTCACTCTTTCAATACTCACGCATAACTCTTCTTTTATTCCTACGCGTATTGGTTGTGTGGCTTGTTCATTCGATCTCTTCTCTATCTCTTTCTATTGTGCTTGTGTTGTAAACCTAGTGACCTAACAGTGGTATCAGCGCCTACTAGTTGGGTGAATCATATTGTTTTTGAAGTAGGTTTTGGTCCTACGCGTAAAGCATACGAGTGATACTTTGGTTCGCTTAAAAACACATTTTTTACACTTTTTAATCCAAGATTCTTGTACTTTCAACGTTTTAAGGTGTTAAAATAACTGTTTTTGGCAAAAAGTTTCAACCTTTACGTGTGGATCATCGTTTTTGAGCTTGGTTTTTTTCGAGGTAGCTTTTCTACGCATAACTGTTTTAGACACTTTGGATCATCAAGTTTCACACTTTTGTGTTATCTTGGTGATATTGAAGCTATTTCATCACAAAAATCTGGTTTAGAAACATCTTTGGGCAACAATCATTTTTACGAGTAGTTCTACGTGTAGTAAAACCCTAAAACTACGCGTAACTCACTCCTTGGTTTGATCTTCAGTTTCGTGGTTTACTCCATGTTTTCTTGCTTGGATAAGCTTGAAAATACGTCGACTTGGGATATCTTTTGCACTGTGATAGTGTAAAAGATCACTTGGGCAAAAACCATAAAATTACGCATAAGCATAAGCTTACGCGTAGAAACTTCTACGCATAAGATTTATCTTACGCCTAAGCTTTGTCTTACGCATAAGGTCATCCTACGCCTAAGTTTTCTACGCCTAACTTCTTGTTTTACGCATAACTTTAGTGTTTTCCCTTTCTTACGCGTAAGCTAAATCTACGCGTAACTCTTGCTGTTATGCGTAACTTTGGTGTTTTTACGCATAAGTGCTACTTGGTTTATTGTGATTTCTACGCCTAAGGATACTTCATCAACAAAGGTTCATTTGACTACAAAGATCCATTTAACAACACAAGTTCTTCAAAATGTCACAACCACCATACTCTAACTATTTCCCTCACACTTATACTCAACGACAACAACAACTAAGTCCACAACATCAACAATGGAATCAACAACAAGCAATTTATAAACAACAATTTAATCAACAACATACTCCACAACTTGCAGCAATTCCACAACCTCAAATGGTTCAACCACCACCAAGTCTTCAAGTTCAACCCTACACAAATGATTTCAATCAACATCCATCAAGGAACACTATGAAGGAACCCACTTGGTTTGCAAAGATGTGTGAAGCTTTAAGCAGCCAACAATCAATTCATGAGGCTGGATCACTTGATAGACCTCCAATGCTCACTCCAGGAAACTACGATCAATGGGTAATTAGGTTCTTTAGGTTTTGTGATCTGAAGAAGCCACATGGAAAGTTCTTAAAGAAGGTTATCTTGGAAGGTTGATTGGTGCTAAACAGTCAAGTCTAATAGACTAAAAACTGCTCAAACACTAATGCAATTAAGGTCAGAGGAATATAGGGAATTCCTGGGTCGTTAAGTCCCACGGAGGATGAATTGGTGTAATAAACACTTAATCAGATGGTAGAATGATCACTAAGGATAGCAATCAGTAAGGTTTTGGGTGAAAAATTACCTAAAGAAAAGATTTACAAATAACAGCGACTTAAATGCAAATTAAAAAGATTAAAAAGTTAAAATCTATTAAATAAACGCTATCACTATTTTTAAAGTCGATGAACGTTTAAAACCTACAACTTAAAACTTACGTTTAAAATAAAATTACGTCTACGTACAAAATAAAAAGTGAGTTTTAAAGAAATAAAAGACCTAAAAATATGAAAATGATATTTTTACAATCCTAATAATAAAAGAAAATTATTAGAAAAAGAAAATTATTTTTACAACTATTTATTTAATTATTATTAATTAAAAACTATTTATTAAGTATTTAAATTGCACTAAAATACAAGAAAATACAAAATTAACCTAGAAAAATGAAATTATAACTTAGAAAAATCTAAAATATGATAAAACTTATTTTAAAACTAAAAATATATTTTTTAGACTTATTATGTATTTATTATTAATTTAAAACTATTTAAAACTAATTAAAATGCTAAAAAATACTTTTTAAACTAAGAAA
Source organism: Chrysanthemum seticuspe (assembly GCA_019973895.1). Taxonomy (NCBI): domain Eukaryota; kingdom Viridiplantae; phylum Streptophyta; class Magnoliopsida; order Asterales; family Asteraceae; genus Chrysanthemum; species Chrysanthemum seticuspe. The sequence goes on along the minus strand of BPTQ01000007.1, from coordinate 144,013,993 downwards.
ATTATGGAAAAATACTTTTTATTACTTTTATATTTATCTTAACCTAAGAAAATTGAAAAATCATTTTTTTTACTTTTTATAATTTATTTGTATTAAAAGCTATTTAAAAATACCTAAAAACTGTTTTTAATTAAGAAAAATAGCAAACAATTATGAAAAATTATGAAAATTTCAGGAAAAGTCTATTTTAATATCCTGAATCTAGGAAAAATAGAAAAACATAGGCTTGTGTGGAGAAATAAGCAACTGCAGTTGTAACTGCTTATTATTAAGCACTTGAAAAAGCCAAATGTTAACCAAAAGCTACCAACTTGATACAGAAGATAAAATATGCTATAATGACTCAATTGCAATAAAAAACAACAAGCTTGAACCTCTGGATTACAAGTTAACACAGATTTGAGGTTTAAGCTAAATAAGCAAAACAGATTTTTGGTATACTACTTTGAGCTATTGCACAGATCACCAAATAAGCTAAAAATGAAAAGTAGAAATTGGAACTTGTACTAGACCTGGTTGACTACCTAGAAACAAAAGATGAGATCAAAACAAGCTGAAATGAGCTTTTGAGAAGCTATTTCAAAACCTGAGAATTCACTGAGTAAAACTCAGTGAATGCTGAGTTTTATGGGACAAAATTATAAGCTCTTGCAGGCTTATCAAATAAGCTCCAAATGGAAATTTAAACTTGTAACTTGAAAAGGACCAGGTTAGCTATCCAAGGAAACAAAAATCACTTATTTTGACCAAATATTAAGCTCTGTGTGAGCTTTTGAAAGTGGATGTAAAAACTGTGCACAGGGCACATTTGACTTTTCTAAAAACCAAATAGTTTGACTAAAATGAATTTTAAACTGCTTATACTATCTGATTATGTTAATTTAAGCTAAGATGGGATGATATTAAGCTAGGTTAACAGGTATTAATCTACTGTAATGAGTTTGATAAGCTAAAATCTATCAGTGATCAAACTAGGTGAGATTAAAGAGAAGTTTGACTTTTTACTAACTGAGGTCTAGTTTTTCTTGCTGAAATGAGTTCTTAGGACCTAATGTAAATTAGAACAACCAAAAACAAGGTCTGCAACAACCCTTAACACAGTCAACTACACAAAACCAAACAGACCTTTATATGACAGTTTTGAGGATTTTCAAAGAGAATCACTGATTAAGAACATGCCATGAATTGCAGACCTTAACTTATCACTTACTAGGACTAAAGAAACACTAAATGACAGCAATAACAACATAAGACCAAGGATTGAAGATTATGCAATATTAACTGTGAAAATGAGATTGTTGTAAACTATAAATTTAAATTAACAAACAACTGATTTTAAAGCTTAATTAGACTTAACTAGAGCTAGTGAACAATAAAAAACAGAGATTACAACTAATGACTGATTTAAACAGTAAAATGCAAGAAATGAGCAAAAGCTTACAAATGGCTTTGAGTTGAAAACTGAGAACTTAGGACCAAGTAACAGATCCTATAGCTTACCAATAAGCACTACACCCAAGACCATCCATTATATATCCTGCTCCAGCCTGCTAGAACCTTGAACCATGGATTTTTATTTTTAAGCTATTTAATTAGTATTTTTGTGAATTTTTGATTTTTTCTAATAAACTGCTTTTAAGAGTGTCTAAAAGCCTGCATAAGCTTTATATGGAGCTTATATGTACTTCTGAGTCCAAACTAACAACTTCTAACAACATTGCAACATATTGAAATTTCTTTGAAATTTGAAAATTAACAAACTGAGATTAGAACTTTAATACTGAAATTGATGATATCAAAAGTTTTATATTACACTGAAAACATGAGATACAAGATTTAAAAGCTTTAAAATACACTGATATTAAAGTTTAAGCTTAAACGACATTAAAAAGTAAAATTACACTAGATATCTTCTTCCATTGCCTCTTCCTCTCTCTTTATAGCTTTTTGAGATACTCCACAAGCTTCTGATCACATCCCACCAACAATCTCAACCATTGAAACAGTCAAACACATCTTAGCCATTAAACTTGCTTTTGGCGCCAAAATTGAGATAAGGTAGCTTGAGACAGTTTCAAACCAATTAAAGAAGTTTGGAGTGTTATGTGAGGTGTAGGAGACAATTTGTGAAGTAGGCATGGGTTTAGGTTGATTTTTCAGAGAAAACAGATATTGTGAGATAAACAGTAAAGGTTCAATGGTGGGGATGCATTAAATGCAAGGTGGGCTAATGAGAGGAGGGGGTGAGCTGGAAATGGTGGATGAGGTGGAAATGGTGAGGTGGAGGTGAGAAAACCACCTCTGGTTTTGAGTTACAGGGGTGGGTGAAGAAGGTGAACAGTGTAGGCGGTTTATCTGTTTTCAAATATTGGGCCGGGTACTGTTTGGACTGGATTTGGGCTTGGGTTGTTATATTGGATCCGTTTGGCTTATGTTAACAACAAGGACCAATCTTGCAATTCTTTGAAAGTTGAAGGTCTGATTTTTACAAGTCTCCAAACTTTATCACAAGGGTAAAACCTGCCAAGTAAGATTAGTACAAGGACCTTAGTTGTTAATTTCCATTTTTACAAATCCAAGGACCAAAACTGCCAATTTAGAAACTTGAGGGACCAATATTGTAAATTCTCAAAAAGTTTATCATAAGGACCATTTTTGTCAAATATGAATAGAACAAGGTTAAAACTTGATAATTTTTACTTTTTAACTTAACCAAGGACTATTTTTGACAATTTTGCAAAGTTAAAGGACTAAAGTTGTCATTTTGTGATTTTTAAACTTTAAAGGGTTTATTTTGACAACTTTTGAATCTCTTGGACCTAAAATGATATTTTACAAGTTTTTGAATTACCAGGGACTATTTTTGACATATATTCAAACTTGGGGGACTAAAACTGCCAATTATGCAAACTTAATACGTTTTTCACCAGATTTTGATGTTTTTGCATTTAAAACATATAAAACACTTGTTTGTGATATTTTCATCATTTTGAAGCATTTCTGAGTGTTTTCAGATGTTTTTGGCATTCTAACAGTATAAAAATGATGAGTATTTAGACACTCATCAAAGGTCCATTTCAGATGCCTACTGTCATTGTACCCGGAGATCCAAATGCTAATCCACCAAGAGATGAACAATCAAACATTGCTACTGTTGCAGACCTGAACGCAACAGAACTTCTACACTATGAAGCTGATGAGCTTGCAATGCAATATATCCTTTTAGGATTACCAAACCCAATTCTTCGAAGTGTTGATGCTCAAAAGATTGCAAAGGCAATGTGGGAACATATTCATCTTCTTATGGAAGGATCTGCACTCAATCAGGAGGATATGGAATCCAAAATTTACTTGGCTTATGAACACTTCATGATTGAACCTGGAGAGACACTAGAGTCTTATCATCATCGATTCTCAGACGTCATAAATGATTTGGATAAACACAACATCATCATGCCAAGAATTGCAGTTAATACTAAGTTCCTGAGTAGTCTTGGTCCTGAATTGGAGAAGTATGTCATTTTTCTCCGTCAAGCGAAGAACATGCATCATTCTACATACGGATTGTTGTACGATTACTTGAAGCCTCATCAAAAGGAAGTTGATAAGGAAAGGATTCTCCGTGCTCAAATTGCTTCACCTTCACATCCGGAAAATCAACAACTTGCCTTGTATGCTCAAAACAATTATCCTCCTCAACCAGCAACTCAACCAACTGCCACAATCACACCACATGATCAATCACAGCAATCTCAACAAACTCAATTGGTTCCTTACAACAACAACAATGATCAGACACTTTATAGTCAAGCTAATGAGGAATCCGATCCGTTCGAAGCATTGCAACAAGGATTTGTTATGATTGCTAATGCTTTTGGTCGTTATACAAACAAATCCAACAATCGCATTCGTTCCTCATCAAACACAAGGAATCAGGCCGTTGTGGACAATGGACGAGTTGAAGTTCAGAATCGTGGTTATGGTCGTCAGATGGGCGGTGGTCAAGGGTTTAATGTTGTGGGTAGGAATACCAACAGAGCTCAAGTGGTGGGACAGGGAAATGCTCAGCATGGGTTGAATGGTCTTCGATGCTACAACTGCAATGAGAAAGGACACCTGGCTAATGCATGCCCAAAGCCGAGGACTAGGGGCAGTGCTTATCACAAGGAGGTTTTACTTTTGGCTCTTAAGGATGAAGCTGATGGAACTCTCACAGACAAAGAACAGAGCTTTATGGCTGATGCAGACTCAGATGATGATATGGAGGACTTGCAGGCCAATGCAGCTGTTATGTTGATGGCTAATATGCATGAGTTACACATGAGTGACACAGGCCCAGTGTATGACACTGATGGCTTGTCTCAGGTACCCGAACAAACCATATTTATCTCTGATCTAATAGCTCCGCCAACATCTGAATCCGGAAAGGCTCAGAATGTTCAAAATGAGTCGTCCACATCTCATTCCGACGATTTTCAACTAGACCCCGTAGTTACATTTGACGATCAAGATGACCTTATGGTTTCCCTTGATAATCAAATTGACTCTGTGGTTATACTTGAGGATCTAAATAATGATCATGTTGTGACTCACGTTGAACACACCGAACTTTTGACTCGTCCAGATGTTGATCTGTTGCTTAAAAACCAATAATCCATAGTGGAAGAATGTCGTGCGGTAAATCAGGACTTAAAAAGTAAAAATGCATTGTTAACCAAGGATTTTGAATGTTTAAAAATGCAACTCAACTTTTTCAAAACTCAAGAGAAAAGTGAAAAGGTTTTGAAGCCGCTTTTGCTAAATCTCATCAAAACGAAAAATATTTAGAGAGACAGATGTGTGATCTAGCTGCTTCGAAGAATGCTTTGTTGTCTGAAATAGAACAACTAAAACATGAACATAAAAAGCAAATTAACGCTCTCACCTTGGAAAATCAAAAAGCTAAGGCTGAGTTATTAACTTGTCAAAAACACTTCTCTGCATACAAAAAGCATTCAACGAAACGAATAGATGATCATCTTGAAGAAATTATCGGCTTGCAAAACAAACTTAAAGAGTTTAAAACTGTTGTTTACAAACATGGTGAGTCGGTCACAGCTATTGAAAAGTTTACTTTAAAACCCAATCCAAATGGATATGGACCAAATCTTGCTGATTACAAACCTAAGCTTTCAACCAAAGTATTCAAACCAAATCCTGAAGTTTCCAGTGCAAAATATAAAATTGATAATTCTGTTATGAGTGTTGTTAAATATCATCGTCAAGAGGAATTAGATGCAGAAGACGAGAGTCGATCAAAATTAGAAACTGTTGTTTACAACAAACCTTTTAACTATTCAAAACCAGTCACTTTCGTCACACCAACGAATTCTTCTAACACACCAAGGATTATCATAAAAACGTCTGAGTCTTCTAATGTTAATCCCCAACCAGATTATGCACAAATTTATGGTCCTTTACCTTCCATCAGTGAAGTAAATTCAAAACCTGAAAATCGCAAAATTCTTAGATATTTTGACCTTTTCATGGCTGACCTCAAACTTTTACAACATGAGATAGAATATCATTCTGAAATCAAAGTTCAACACTTTCAATCGCCTCTGGCGCGAGAACAAAGAGACATTTTTCAGAAAAATCTTTTACCAAATGTTAAAAATTTGAAACATTGTGCATTGTCTTGGGAACGGGACTTTCATAAGGAACTTGGATTGATGAAGGTCGTTTTTGAGAAAACAGAAACATCTATTTCTAATACTAAACGTAAAAAGAAAATGTTGAGAAAAGATGTTGATCGACTCTTGAAATATGTTATCTGTGCTGATATCCATAATGTTGTGTTATTCAATTCTTTGCCACATGCATCTGATTATATCTCTGCTGATACTGTTGATAATGTTGTAACTGTTGAGAATACTGATAATGTGCTTTAGATCGAGAATTTAAAAGTTGAAAATGAACGTCTCTTAAACGAGCTTTCAAATGCAAAACGTCGTCTTCAATGGTGTCAAAAAGATTGTCAAAATCGTGAACTTGCTTTGCAAAACAAAATCCACCAGTTGCAATCAAACAATTTTAATCCAAAATTTGAGCAACTGGATGATCAAAACGTGTCTTTGAAAAGTCAAATCTCAAAATATGAACAAGAACTTGTAAAAGTTAAACAGGAATATGGTGTCATATTTGATTTACTCAATAAGACTCGTCATGAAGCATCAAACGAACTTGATCACTATCTTGCACACACTAGAGAAGTAATGAATTTTGCTGGTAATATTCGTTCTGAAAATCAAGATTTGATTCACACTATCTTTAAGTTAAGAGAAATGTTAGGAAAATATGAACAACTTCCGCCAACCATCATTAAGAGAATAGCACCTGTAACACTTAGTAAACGTGAACCCAGAATGCCTACTGCCAAAACACAAGTTGCTAACGTGCTTCCTTCTACTGAAACATGAATAGTTGCCTCTTTTCCAAACATCCGCATTTCACAGCCTAGGAGCACTACATTGAAGAATAGGAAGTTGCGACCTAAGAAAAGATCAATGAGGAATGCTAAAGTAGAAGAACACCCTAGGACTATGAATAAGACTCACGTTGCTTCCACTATAGATATTGCGTCTGGCAAATGTAATAGAAATAGTGATGTAACGAATGCTAAACCTTTAAGTACTTTTGATATTCAGTCTGATGCACCTTGTGTTATTTGTCATAAAAGTATGAATTCTGATTGTCATGACAAATGTGTTGCTAAAGCTATCATATCTCGTTTACGGAATCCTAAGAATCGGAATACCTCTAGGCCCACTAATATTTCTAAGTCTGTGCTTGGTAAACCGCCCTCTTTAGATTCTAGGAAACGCATTGCTGTCCCTGTAGCTCCAGTTTCACCTCCAAAGAATGTAGTACCACCTAGTGCATTCACTAAGACTAAAGCAAATACTAGTTATAGATGGCAGAAATGGATATATAACACACTAGGATTTAAATGGATGCCTAAAGTTATTGATGTGTGCATGTCTACTATACTTGCTCCGGAACCCTCTAACATTTCGGGTTCCACATCTACTTCTATTCCATTTGTGTCGTCTGTGTATTGCAGGTGATACAGATCATTCTCTGGATTGTTGATAGCGGATGTTCCCGACACATGACAGGCAATCTTAAACTGTTATCAAACTTTATTGCAAAGTTCATTGGCACTGTCAGATTCGGGAATGATCACTTCGCAGCTATCATGGGCTACGGAGACTATATCAATGGGAACATCGAAATTAGCAGGGTTTATTATGTGGAAGGCCTCGGTCACAATTTGTTTTCAGTAGGTCAGTTCTGTGATGGAGATTTGGATGTTTCTTTCCGGGAGAAATCTGGTTTCATTCGTGATCTACAAGGAAACGACCTTATGTCTGGCTCGCGTAATTCAAGTCTTTACACCATCTCTATGCAAGACATGGTTGCTTCATCTCCCATCTGCTTACTTTCAAAGGCAACATCAACAAAATCCTGGCTATGGCACCATCGTCTATCACATTTAAACTTTCAAACTATAACCAATCTTGCTCGACATAAACTAGTTGAAGGTCTCCCACGATTCCGGTATTCTAAAGATCACCTTTGCTCAGCCTGTGAACAAGGGAAAAGCACTCGTGCTCATTTTCCTTCAAAGGTGGAACACAGCTCTCAGCATGTGCTTCATCTTCTTCACATGGATTTGTGTGGCCCGATGCGCATGCAAACGATCAATGGAAAACACTACATCTTAGTAATTGTTGATGACTATTCACGATGGACTTGGGTCTACTTTCTTCGAAGCAAAGACCAAGCTCCACAAATGATCATCACCTTTCTCACGAAAATTCAAGTTCAGCTCCGGAACACCGTCCGCCAAATAAGAACAGACAAAGGAACTGAATTTGTTAACCAAACTCTTGGAGAATTTTATGAGAAAGTGGGAATTGAGCATCAGACATCTATTGCACGTACACCAGAACAAAACGGAGTTGTTGAAAGACGAAACCGAACGTTAGTGGAAGCTGCAAGAACAATGTTAATCAATGCTAAACTTCCAGATTACTTATGGGCAGAAGCTGTATCAACTGCATGCTATACTCAAAATCGTTCAATGATTACTAAACGCCACAACAAAACACCTTTTGAGCTTCTCCATAACCGTAAACCGAATCTCAAACACTTTCATGTATTTGGATCCCTTTGCTATCCGAATAATGATCAAGATGATTTTCGAAAGCTCAAAGCCAAAGCTGACATTGGAGTCTTTATTGGATATTGTGAGAATTCTAAAGGTTACCGGATCTGGAATCGTCGTACAAAGCAGGTTATGGAAACGATTCATGCTCATTTTGATGAACTTACGGATATGGCTTCTGAGTATAACAGCTTGGAACCCGGTCACAACCGCTTAAACTTCCCTCAAACCCCATCATCAGTTGAACAAAGCCCCCAGCTCACTCATCAACAAATGGAAAGGTTATTTGCTCCACTGTTCAGTGACGATATTGATGAACGTGCTCCAGGTGTATCCGTTGTTTCCGCTGCTCAACCTGATACTACTCTTATACCTGATACACCTGCTACAACAACTACTGTTGAAGAAGCACCACCAGTTGACTCCACCACAACAGTTGAACAAACCGCTTCCAACAATGATGAACCAACTGATGATATTCTTAATGAAGTACCCCCACCTGTAGATTTTGATCCAAATGCATTCTTTAACCCGTTTGCTAATGAAACTGTTGCACCTGATGTCGCGGAATCATCAGCAAACCATTTGAATCCTCATAATCTGCACAATGTATACCAACATCAACCCTCTACACATCGATGGACAAAAGACCATCCTCTGGAAAATATTATTGGCAACCCGAATCAACCAGTCGTTACAAGACAACGTCTTCACACAGATGGTGAACATTGCATTTATGCTCTCACTGTCTGCCAATATGAGCCTAAAAACATTAAAGACGCAATGACAAAAGACAACTGGATTGAATCCATGCAGGAAGAACTCAACCAATTCAAACGTCTTGAAGTATGGGAACTGGTTGAAAGACCAACAGGGGTCTATGTCATTGGTCTTAAATGGATTTGGAAGAACAAATTGGATGCTGAAGGGAACGTAATCAGAAACAAGTCACGTCTGGTAGCTAAGGGTTATAGACAGGAGGAGGGTATTGATTTTGAAGAATCATTTGCTCCGGTTGCTCGTCTTGAGGCTGTTCGGATATTTCTCGTGTTCGCGGCTCATATGAATATGACGGTCTTTCAGATGGATGTCAAAACTGCGTTTCTAAATGGACAACTGAAAGAAACGGTTTATGTCAGCCAACCAGAAGGATTCGTTGATCCTGAGTTCCCGAACCATGTATACAAACTGAACAAAGCTCTGTATGGTCTCAAACAAGCTCCTCGGGCATGGTACGATAAGCTATCATCTTTCTTCATTGTTAATAATTTCACCAAAGGTTCGGTCGACCCTACTCTTTTTATACAATATCACGGGGCACATATCTTAATTGTTCAAATTTACATGGATGACATCATTTTTGGGTCTACACATAAAAAGTACTCAATCGCTTTTGCAAAACTAATGAAGAAAAATTTTGAAATGTCCATGATGGGTGAACTTACGTTCTTTCTAGGACTGCAACTTCATCAATCACCCCGTGGTATTTTCTTGAGTCAGTCCAAATATGCCCTTGAATTGTTAAACAAATTTGGAATGACAACCTGTGACACTTATGCGACACCAATGACTCATACCAAGAAGCTAGACGCTGATTTACATGGGAAATTAGTGGACCCTACCAAATACCTAAGTATTATTGGGTCTTTCATGTATCTAACAGCTAGCAGACCTGACATTGTCTTTGCCGTTTATCTCTGCTCCCGTTATCAGTCGAGACCAACTGAAACCCACCTCTCTGAGGCTAAAAGAATCCTCCGATACATCAAGGGAACCATTAACTTGGGGATCTGGTATCCGAAGGATTCTGGTTTTGAACTAATCGCTTTTTCAGATGCTGATTACGCAGGATGTTTAGATTCACATAAAAGTACTTAAGGAGCACTACAATTTCTTGGTGATAAACTGGTGTCCTGGCAATCGAAGAAGCAGGATTGTACATCGCTGTCATCAACCGAAGCAGAATATGTAGCCATGTCAGCGTGTTGTGCTCAAGTCATCTGGATGAGAACACAACTCAAAGACTATGGTTACGTATTTGACAAAATCATGATGTACTGCGACAATAGGAGTGCCATTGTGATCTCGTGCAACTCAGTTCAGCACTCGAAATCAAAGCACATCGATCTTCGCTATCATTTCATCAAGGACCATGTGGAACAGGGTACAGTTGAATTATACTTCGTGGGTACAGAATACCAATTGGTAGATCTACTCACCAAAGCCTTGCCTCCCGCTAGGTTCAATGAGTTGGTCCACCGGATTGGTATGAGGTATTTGACTCAAGAGGAATTGGATGAACTCTTAAAACAGTTTTAAAAACCAGTCAAACACCCAAATCTCTTTTGTAAATAATTTTTCAAAAACAAAATACAAAAATAGAAAATCAAATAAAACAACAAAAATATTCTTCTATCTATATTTCTTCAAACATGGCAAGTACATTTCTTCCGTCAACACTCAAATCTTTCAAAATTCAGTATTTTTTTCGATCAAGTGTTGAGGGGGAGAAAATAAATTCTTAACTGTTTCAAAATATCACTGTACTTGCATGTTACTTTATCCCGGTTCATTCTTTAACAATGGTGGTCACATTTCTGGTTTCTGACACTCCTCGGACTAAAATCTATAAACTTTCATTATTTCTTAAGTCGAGAGGGAGTGTCGTCAAAGTTATTTCTAAATATTCTTCGTTAGGTAACCAAAATGGAAGTTAAAAGGCTTTGGATTAAAATGGAAAAGGTGGAGGGACTAAAACTGCCCAAAGCTCAAACTCTTTTTTTAAAACTTCCACCTAACTCTAACCTTTCACATTTATTATCTTCACCAAACATATCCTACGCACTAAAATTGTTCTTCAAATCCGTGTTTTGGAACATCAATTTGTAAGTTGTTTCATAATCTTAACGTGTTTACAAACATTGGTTTTGATTTTTATACGAATCCAACAGTCAAATTTTTGTATATGATTGATTTTGTGTTCTACGCATATGCGTATGAACACATGATCAAGATTGTGTGTTTACGGTTAAAAGGATAGTGTCAAAACGTTTCTATAACATCAATGAAATCATTTTTATCCTCAAAATGCACCCAGATACACGAACTGATAGATTTTGGAAATTAGGGTTTATGCGTGGGTTTGGGTGTTTTCATTTGTGAACGTGTTTGGTGATAAAGATTGTTGCATGAGGTTGTTTTCAAGTTGAATTAATCATAACTAAACCCAGAAACTACCCAGAAACTCTAATAATTCATTAATTGGAATTTAGGGTTTATATTCATACGGTTTGGGTATTTTTGATCCATGGCATATTTGATGTTAAAACTTGGATAGGACAACTTACTATGCATCTAACACCTCCCAGAAAAACTTTGGTGCAATTTCCATGGCTAGATCTCTTACGCGTAATTCTTGAAACTAGGGTTTAAGTTCTACGCATAAGGTTTTCTACGCGTAAACTATTTGATAAGTATACATGTCATGATCTGTTATAGAATGAATGTATGTGTTAAAATTGATGCTATGATGATTTTATTTCAGGTTTGCTACACGTAAAAATCAGAATCAAGGTTGTTAGACATCTACACATAAGGATCACCTTACGCGTAGCATGTTATGCGTAAGAGAAATCTTACGCGTAGCGTTTACGCGTAAGGTTCTACATAAGGGACTACGCGTATCCTGTGAAGGATATGCGTAAACAGTGACCTCTACGCATAAGGTATACTCTTACGAGTAAGCCTTACGCGTAAGGTTTTATATGCGCTTACGCGTAAGCTCTACGCATAAGGTCCCATTTTCCTACGCATAATATTTCTTACGCGTAAGTCAGGATCCTACGCATAAGCTTGCGTTTACGCGTATATTACTCCTGTTTACGCATAAGCTACCATTTCACGAAACCAATAATGTCACTAATAAGCTTAAACGTTTGATATGTTGTGAAAAATAAGTGATAACATAAACTTTAAAACTTAAAGTTAACTAACTCACGAAACTTATCACAACGTCATTGGACTATAGGACAAACAAGTGTCATTGGACACGTAACAATCATCAACATATCACATTCAATAATTAGACAATAAAACCATCTATTGACTAACTTAATGTCTTTCGATATGTTGGTTCTTTTGGCTAAATGTGTTTCAGATCTTGACATGGACGCTCAAATGAATGTGGATGCACCAAATGTTCTCACCATTACTGATATCTTCCCAAATGGTTATCCGATGAAGATTGGAAAGAATAACCTTCGTGTTGACTTTGAAACTCTCACCTGCTCTGAGTCTTCTTGCTTGATTGATGTGGATATTCTGAAGAATCATCCTTATCAGAACATGCTCTCAAATTCTGCTACAATGTCGGAGATCTACATTCACCAATTCTGGAATACAATGCAGAGGATCAAAGGTCAAAGTGCGGTAACAGTGACGCTCAATCACAAACAAGTTACCATCACACATGCAGACTTAAGGGTTGTTCTTCTCATTCCTGACATCGAGCCAACCGAATTCAATGCCACACCAACTGAAGAAACTGTTCTGCAATTCTTGATTGATATTGGGTATGACGAAGCTTCAGGAGTTATCACTAAGCATTCACACGTGGATCTTAAAAACATTCCTCAGCCTTGGAGAACCCTTTACATCATCATCACAAAATCTGTTTTTGGTCGTGACAGTGGCTATGAGCATCCTAAGCTCATGGAACTGCAAATCTTTTGGGCTCTGATCAACATGAAGCACATCAAAGTTGAAGATCTGATATGGGATGACATGATGACATTCCTCAAAAAGCTTGGCTCAAAGATTCCTTATATCAGATATACTAAACTGTTGATTCAAAGAGCACTTGGGTACAACCCAGATATCCCCAAGAGAATCAATGACCCTGATAATCACGACATGTTGTCTGAACCCACTCTAACCGTCAGATTTAAGGAGTCAACAACAAAGAAACAAGGTGCTGTGTTGCCAGATCTCCTCCTCTCAGATGAACTCAAAAAGCTGTACTCTTATAAAAGATATTTGGTTGCTGTGGAAGAGAACAAAGTTGGTTTTCTCGATGAAAAATCTTCTGGCACACCTTCCAAGAAAACCAGAAGAGGAAGTGCAGGAAGTGCTGCAAGCACTGAGAGTCAAAGGAAGTTCCCCAAGAGGAAACCTGGACACAGACGGAGAGTTCCTTCTAAGGAAGCTATTCCTATTCCCACACCCAAGCCTGAACCGCCAAGAAAGCTTGTGGACGAAAGCTCTAAAGGTACAGAATCAGAAGAAGAGATCTTCTACTCTGAAACTGCAACCGATACTAATCCTTCAGCAGTCAAACCTCCCAGTCCTATAGCTGAACACGACAAGGGAAAGACTCCAGTGATTGAGCCTGAAGACGAAAGCTCAGATGAAGAGCCACTGGATACAACATAAAGGAATAAGTTCAAATTCATAAGACTCCAACACGTTGCTAAAGAATTTGCTAAGGATCAAATGGGTGGCCCCGGAGGGTCAAGTGGTGGAGTTCTACATACACTAAGTCCTGATGTGGTTAATCGACCCGATAAGGGAACTGGTGCCACCACTCTTGAGCAACAACAAAAGCAACAGGAGGAGTCTATTGAGCATGACATTGAGGAACCAGACACTGAGAAGTCAGAGAAAGATATAGCTGATGAAGAAGCTGCAGCTCAAGCTAAAGCAGATGAAGAAGCTAGGATTCAGGCTGAAGAAAAAGCTAAAACTGAACAAGATGACGAAGTGAACTATGATAAATTTCTTCTAGACAATCCAACTCATTCCAAGGAGAAAACTTCTGAACCTCCTAAGGACCCTGAATCTCCTCACATCTCATCATCATCAGATTCATCCTCTCACTCTTCACCACCACCATCAAAAAGATCAACCAAATCAACATCCAAATCAGTGAAGAAGCCAACAGCATCTTGGATCTCTCAAGCAAAGACCAGAATCGTTAAAGCTGTCAAGCAGGTCAGAGAGAAAGATATTACAAAGAAGAAGTTAGATTTTCTTGCTGACCAGATACAATATCTTCATGATGAGAAAGACAAGATGCAAGTTGAAAGGGAGTATGTCCAGAAGCTCATGAAAGATGATCTTCAAGGGAAAATGGACGAGATGATCAAAGGATACACTCACAAGTTCCTTCTTGACATCGTTCCTGGAATTACAAAGGAGATGTTTACCAAACAACTCTATCCGAATCTCTTACATCTGGCCAAACAGACTGTGAAATCAACTCCAATGCATGTGAACATCAATCCAGTTGATCCCATAATCTTCTCAGATGCTGAATTGGTTAACCGGCTGGTAGCTCAAATGTCGAAACGATCTGCAACATTTGCCTCCTACGAAGGTAAATTGTCTGAAGCATTGCTGGAATACCAACTAAAATCAGCATGCAGAGAAGAAGCTGAAAGGCCTAAGCGTCCACGCGACGATGAAGATAAGGATCAGGATAAGAATGACGAGCCTAAACTCCCGAAGAAGTCTGGTGAATCATCTTCTATGCAACCTCCACCCCAACGGACTCCAGCTCAACAAAGGTCTCCTCCTCGCTCTTCTACTAAAAAACCTCAGGATTCTTCTGAGTTACCACCCCAGACTCACAAAACTGGTGATCACTTTGAGTATACGGGTGGTGACGATGAGGAATTCCATGAGCCCCAACAACAACCCGCCTCTCCCGACAATGTTAAGAAACCAGAATCTTCATCTAGGCCTAAGAAAAAGAAGAAGAAGGCGCCTAAGGCTGACGTCGTATCATGGCTAGACGAAGATGACACAGAGGAATTCGACTGGTTCTCGAAGCTTGTTGACTCTACTCCCTACCCACCTGAAGGTCAAGATGCGGTAGAAGGTCGTACATTGGAGCATGCTAAGTTCTTGCAAGAAAAATTCCGTGTGAAAACGATGACGAAATCCGAGTTGAAGCGAATCAAGAATGAAGCATTTCAACTGCTCAAAGACAGCTCGGAAAATGCTATTGAAGTTGAGTATCACCTTGATAATATAGAACGAGCTATGTCTAACAACATGGATTGGCTCAACCCCGAAGCAAACATCGACTTCACCAAACGGAACAACCCTCCATATTACACCGACTGGTCTAAACCTCTACCAACAATTGGCCAACCAGATCAGCCTAGGATTCCATTCCGATATTTCTTCAACAAAGACATGGAATTTCTTCTACACTGTGGCGATGGTTCAAGGAAATACACTACATCTCTGACACTTCCATTCCCGGCAGCCATATACTCTAACTGCATAGCCATCGAGGAAAGGGCTAACCACATGTTCTTCAACAATGTGGAAGTATATGACCGTGATGCATTGTATGGGATTCACCATTGGCCGGAACGCCGACGAATCTACTACAGAAGCTGCCAGGTTCAGAAGTCTCAACATGAAGTGTTCAGTACTAAAGCAATCATGGCTATTAAACATGTTGATTTTTCGTCTAAATGGGACTACACTTTCCTCAAGAATATCGTGGTCAAAAGGCAAGACGAAAGGGATTATGCATTCTCTGAAGCGGACTTTGAGAATTTGTCTATCAACGACATTGAAGACATGTACCTTGCCAAAGTACAGGGTCGCATGAGACAATTCTCGACTGAAGTGCAACGTGAATACATCAAGTCCTTGCTTATCTTCATCAGAAGAATAGTAATCAAAGAACGTGTAGAAGATCTCCAGCTTGCAGTTGAATCATATCAGACCCGTGTCAACTTCACTCCACCTCAGCTAGATCTTCCCGACATCAACCAGCTTCCACAATACACTCTCGTCAGCAAACCATTCGGCGTAGTTTATCGCAGTGAACTTCAAAGAAATTGCTTGATGGCGTGAAGAGATCTTCACAAGTTTGGGGATCACACATTGAAGAAGGTTCGGGATGGCCTCGCTTATAGGTTAAAGGCGATACATGAAGGCATCGGGTCGAAGAAAAGATGGAATTCTCAGGATCGAAGGGATGTGAAGAGGATCATCACTATAATTGATGAAAGGTTGTACAGAAGGGACCAGTTCAAAACTCTGGAGAGCTTTGTAGGTGGTCATCCCAGGATTGCTCTCGCCGGCTATCAACGCCCTGCTTGCATCCCTGGAAAGATTGATGGACTTCCTGGTACCCCTTAAACTGCTTCTATTTCATAATATTTTGGATGTGTGATTTATTTTTGACGATGGCTTGTGCACACATATCAGTGTACAACCCGTACTTGTCAAGAAAGGACCCTGTGGTACGCTTCAGTGCCACAATCCTTATAAAAGGAGCGAAAGCTTCTTACTTTTGAGTAAAACTTATCAAACCTTTCATTTTTCAAAGGTTTTGCTCAAAAGAACAAGTACTTCCCCCTATGATTTTTAAAACCTCAACCGTTTATATCACTTGTTGAGGGGGAGTATTTGAATTAAAACTTTGTTCACAAATTGTTCACAGTGGTCATCTTCCCATACAATTCAAAATGGTCATATTTATTCTCAAACATTTCGTCAAAAATAACATTTATATGCCATTTTTGAGGGGGAGAAAAATTATGTGATAAGAAATATGTTGTGAATTGCTATTGAATTTTCGTGTGAAAAGACTTCAACCCATGAATTGACGAAATCTGAACAGTCATACATCGAAAAGATTTGTCTTCCAAGACTTATCCAAGTAGATAGTACCTTTCGAGAAACTCCTGATAGACATAAACTTTGACGGGTTTGACAACCTTTCGGGGTTGTTCACATCTTCAAGGTAGTTATTAGAGCTAGTTGTCATCTAAAAGCTGACAATGTATCTCTTTAACTATGCAACGTCATCGTGTCTCGCAAGGAATTGTCTATCTTGAGTCGATCAATTCAAAAAAAAATGCGCGTTTTTCCTCACCATGCAAATTTCTGTCAAAACTCTTAAGCATGTGTGGAGGGGGAGTATTTCTGCAAAAGATCAAACTCTTACAGTGGTACAAAATGTTTTTCATTCACAAACACTTTAAGATATTTTCTTAAAATTGGTTTTTATGGCAATGGAGTTATAAGGTGATTAAGGTTAGGAATAACCGTCCTATGATCCGCCAGAGCCGGAGGGATCTACCCAAGGACATCACAAATAATTAGAAGTTAGAAGTCCTTAGGTACGATTATAAAAAGGATAAAATGAGAATTGGAGAAAGAAGGAGTTGAAGAATTAAAAAGAAATGTAAAGTAAAGGGTGAAAAGAAATAGCCATCCAGATTATTCAACTTAGGGCAGACACCGGGTTCAATTCATATGCTACTGGTTGTCACTAGATGACACCGGTATTGAAGATTAAAAGTCGTCATGGACCCAGTGACGCATGCACTAAACCTTCTTAACCACTCAAGTTTCTCCCAAAAGAAGCTTGTTTCATTCTCACAGGGAACCCTACGTAAACTATTGCCTTTCTCTTAGAGATAGCTGGTATTGAAGAAGGAGACCCCCTCCCTAGTCTCCGCTTAGGAAAACCAAAACGCACTATTGAGTCTAGAGCCACGAGATTCATCAAAAGATCTCTTAGGTACACTTGACATTTCATCACTTGTTGTTCAACAATAAGAACATCAGTGGTACGTTATCGAGTCCTTCACAGATCTTAGCAATTTGTCGAGAACATTTATGAGAGGTTCACATATGTGATCCTCAGTGATTGAATGGAAACTCCTGCCAGGGTCAACATCAAACAGCCCTGACAGCAGGTCACTTCGGTAACTCCCCGTGGATTACGCTTAGTGTGTCTCAAACGGTCTACAGCCGTGAGGTGATGCTTCGGTGTACCTCAACGACTCATCTGAACTGTAGGTGTACTTCGGTACATCGCGTTATCTCACTTGTGGGACTCCAGTTCAGGAACGACCTTTGTGAGAATTAGAGTTGTGTTTTCACACTATGTTGTTAACACTCTCGAAGTTCAAACTTGTAAGTGCCGGAATCCGCTTATTACTAACCGTTTTCATGTTTTCTTCTTATGGAAGCTCTGGAGCGGAATGATCGTGCAGATTCTTCACATGCTCATGCCAACATCATCACTAATGGAAGTTCTATCTAAAAGCAACACAAAAGTCAGAATGATTCTTCGTCAAACCAAAGAATCTACAAAGTTAAAGACTTAAAGAACTTCATTAGTACTGAAATCCAACGTCAAAGAGCGTGTGAGCATGTTGAAGAATGACGTGGAGACACTGAAGCAGCGAAGCAGACCTGAGGCAGACTAAATGCATACTACAACAACATACTATCACTACCATAAAAAAGAACAAAGATCAAAGAACAAAGATAAAGATGACGTCAAAGCAGAACTGTTCAAAGAAGACAATTTCTCTACACTGGGGAGATTGTTCGAATCAAGGCAATTCTTCTCATAAGAAAGAAGAATGTCAAAAGACGTCAAAGCTACTATTACATCAACGCCTTCATCGTTCATATTCATTCATCACCAACACTTAGGGGGAGATTGTTGGAATTACTCCTAAACCTTAATCAAGTGTTAGTGATTCATATGTAATAGTTAGCTTAATTATGGCCTTTATGTTTGTTATTAGCTTAAGCTTATGTAGAAGGCCCATGAGCTTAGGCCCATGTCCATTAAGGAAAGGAAGGGACTAGGAGTGTTGCCCTAGCTCCCCTTCCTATAAATACCTTGTATTAACCCTCACTTGAGGGTTGGTTGTTCAATTCACTCTTTCAATACTCACGCATAACTCTTCTTTTATTCCTACGCGTGTTGGTTGTGTGGTTTGTTCATCCGATCTCTTCTCTATCTCTTTCTATTGTGCTTGTGTTGTAAACCTAGTGACCTAATATAACAACCCGTAAAATTTCAATCAAATTTTAATATTAAACTATAGTATTTATGTTACTAAGTTTCACTCCTGGATTTTTCAGAGCCTATTTGAATCGAGAACGATAGATTTTCTTATAAAACGTGAAAATCTGACACAGCGCGTACCAGCACAAGTGTAATTTCGTTAAAACATTCTATTTGATCATTATTTCTTTTTACAAGAAAGTGGCCGAGTAAATACTCGTTTTTATTGGAAAAATGATTTCGTGAACAATGGCGCAAGCCTCGTAATTTTTGTCGAACGTTTACTCCTCCGAATGTGTCCCGAGTTTAATATTTATAAAAGTTTACTGAAATTACAAAAATGGTCCCTATGATACTTTCACATTCTTTTCCCTCAACTTTTAATATTGGCAAAAGTGGTCCTCCTAAGGGTATAAAAGCCCTCACTCTCTCTATCTCTCCTCACAATATACACACATTTCATCTCTCTAAAAACTCCCACTCTCTCTCTAACAATATTTTCCGGCCACCCTTGTCTAGGGTTCCGGCGCCGCCTATTTTTCCGGCCAAAATTCCGGCTACTCCAAATAACGTCACCAACGCATAGATCGTCCTCCTCACCTCATTTCTGGAGCGTTTGAAGGTCAACGGAGCGTGTTTAGTTCATTTTGGAGCCCCACCACCGCTGTGGCCGCAGCCACCACCACCGCGCCTCACGTCTCCGTTTCTTCTCGTGGTTTTCTGGGTATGATAACATCAAAACCTTTTTCAGTTTCTTTTTTTTATTTACAACCATTTATGTGTCATTTTAATACTTTTCGTGGAATAAAAATGATGAATAAAAACGTTTTGATAAACATTACACTGGTTTCGTGTGGTATAAAAACTTCATATTGTATCCAATTGATATTGCTCCTAGCTCTCGGATAGGGTGTATGAGTCGGTTTGGATCCGGGTCGAGACCCGTATTGGGTCTTGGATTGATTTCAGATTTGTCGTTTTGTTTTGTTCAAGACTTGCATACTTTGTTCCTAGTTTGTATTCGTATATTTACTTAATGAAATCGTTTAAGTTGTGTTATTGAGTCATGCTTGGTTTAGTTTTGTGTTATTCTAGTTTAGTCAAACCACGTAGGGTGAGATCTTCTTCCTGTTGTCTCAGTCAACATCAAACAACACAAGGGATATTGTATTTTGAATTTGTGTTTAGTTATGGGCCGAGCCCAATGTGTGTGCGTTTGGTCTAGCAGCCACATAGGTTGAGTTGGATAATAATGGGTCAAGGCCCATTGTAGTGTGTTTAGAATTTAAATTATTTGGGTGCGTGAATGTTATTATTCCGTTAAGAAAAAGATGCTTAATTATCGGTTACGGTTATCGTACTAACATGGCTACTAGTTTTAACTATTGTATACATTGGTAAGTGACGAATTTCACTTGGAAATTGATACTAACATGGCTACTAGTTTTAACTATTGTATACATTGGTAAGTGACGGATTTCACTTGGTAACTATTGTATACTAACATGGCTACTAGTTTTAACTATTGTATTGGTTACGCGATGGACAACTCTTATTGAACAATATCAGTCGTAATGGACAACCTATATGGGACAACTTTTGGCGGACTGCTAGACTGTGAGGCCCGATAATAATACATACCACATGTTAAATTATCTCAACTCATTTAATTGGACCAATTAACTACTGAAACGTGTTTGATATACGAATAATAATACAATTTTATTTATAAACTTCTTCGATCTAAAACCAATAATAAAATAAAATTATAGTTTTTATTTACAAAACATACATTTCTTAAACATTCTATTTGGGATTACTGGGTAAATATCTGAAGCTCTACTAGTACGTACTTATTACTTATTTGCTAAGTGATCCTTACCTGTTGATGAGTGTCTAAATACTCATCATTTTTGTATAATCTAAACTGCAAAATCATCTGAAAACACTCAGAAACACATCAAAATGATCAAATTATCACAAATCAGTGTTTTATGTGTTTTAAATGCAAAAATATCAAAATCAGATGAAAAATGTATCAAGTTTGCAAAACTGGCAGTTTTAGTCCCCCAAGTTTTAAAAGTTGTTAAATCTAGTCCCTGGAAATTCAAAAATGTGGAAATTTATCATTCAAGGTCCCTGAAGTATTCTAAGTTGTTTAAAATGATCCTTGAATGATTCTTTGGTCAATTGGCAAGAAAGGTCCTCAAACTTTGGAAATTTACAAATTTAGTCCTTGGACCTTTGAAAATGGATTTTATGCAAAAAGGGTTCTTGTTTTATCAAAGTTTGTCAAAATAGGTCCTTGTGAGAAGTTTGAAAAAGTTGCAAGATCAGTCCTTGAAGATTGGGTGAATTACACTTTTGGTCCTTGTACTAAGCCTAAACCAAACGGACTCTTTAAATACTCAAGCCCAAAATCCAATCCCAACTGCCTTTGACCCTTGCACCTTGAGCCAGGCCACAATACATCTTGAACCCCAGCCAAACCAACTATGACCCCCCCGTGTTATATAGTTTCGGTCAACAGAAAGTCAAAAAAGGAGAAAACGCGCGTTAATACCACTTGTACTGTAGCATCTCCTCTTCCCCACCTGAAACATCAAAACCAGAGGTGGTTTTCCACTCTTTTCAACCCTCCTCCCATACCATGTCCCCTCCACCTCTTCTAAACAACAAAATCTCTTAATTGGCTCAACCAAACCTCATTAAAGCTTAAACCTGCTAAATGGAAAAATGGCGCCAAAATAACATGTGGACGGTTCTGATGAATTGGAGTGATCCAAGGGCTTAGGTGTGGTGGGAAAGTCTCAGAGTACATCAAGGAATGCTAAAAAGTCTATAAAGAGAGAAAAGATGCATTGTATCAACTATCTAAGTGTAATTTTATTTTTCTTAGTCGTTTTCTTTAATTTAAGCTTTTCAATGTATGTTTTTATTTCCAAGTATCTTATTTAAGTCTCTCAAGTGTATTTGAACCTCTTTTAATAAGTAATTCCAAGTTTTAAAGTTTACTTCAGTTTATGCAGTTTTCAATTTCAAAAATATCATATGAATCAAATGTTGTTTTTAGTAGATTATATGGATTAAAATAGGTCACATAAGCTCCCATATAGCTTTTATAAGCTATTAGAAACAATAAAATTCAGTTTAGCTTCAAAAACAGAAAAAATCACAAAAATACCAAGAAAATAGTTAAAAATTAAAAAATCCATGGTGAAGAAGATCAAGAAGCTGGAGCAGGGTTTATCTTGGATGGCCTTGGTTTAGAGCTCTGTGGAGAGCATTTAGGATTGGTTCTCAGTTCCTAGTTCTTAGTTTGTGCCTCAAAACCTTTTGTAAGCACTTTTGACTAATTTGGCATTTCATTGTTCTAGTTGTTAATTAGCTTCAATTTCTTTTTCTTTGAGATAATTAGTTATATTATAGTGTGTTTAAGCTTTAAAATCAATAGCTTGTTCTTCTCAATTTGTAGTTTACAAAAACTTGGTTTTAACAGTTAAAATGGAATAATCATCATTTCTGAGTTTGATGTTGTTTAGATTGTTGTTTTAGGCTTCATTAGTCATAATAAGTGATTATTAAAGGTCTGCAATCAAGCTTATGGTTTCTAATTGTGATTTGGTTTGAAACACTTCATAACAGTTAACAATAAGGGGTGTTTGGTTCTTTGAGTTTGCAAGTACTTTGGTCTTTGGTTTTGTTGGAATTCTGTCTAACTAAGTCTAAATACCTAAGTTCAGTCATAAAAACAAGTCTTTGTTCATTAAAAGTCAAAAATTCACTTTGGATCTTATCTGTGCAGTCACTGTTGGATTTTTCAAAAGCTTGATCTTGATTTTGTGTTCAAAAGTTGTTAATATTGCTCTAGTTAGTCTTATCTCACCTTAATACAACATATTAAGTGCTTAAGATCAGTTTAAATCTCACTTTGGTCAACTTTTTGGTTTTTATAAAAAAGTCAAAATCCTATAAGGTCGTTTTTGAATAAAATTTGGAATTCCACTGAGGGCTTATTAGTGAGATTCAGTTTATAAGGTTTTGGGGAATTAAAGTCTAGTTGCTAAAGAAAAATACAAAAATACTAGTTCTTTGCATTTCAGCTTGTTCAGTGCTTATTTTATAGCTTATTGAGAGCACCTGTTCCAATTATCTGTCCTGTGCACAGTGGTTAAGCTCATTTTGATAAGCTTGCAGTGAGCTTGTTAGTGCTTCAAATTTTGTGTTCTCTGGTTCCTTGGAAAGCCAACCTAGTCCTCTTGGTGTATCAAGTCTTGTTTTTCACTTTTGAGCTTGTTAGCTAGGGCTGCTACTAGCTTATATCTTGTCCCATTTTCTGTTTTTCACTACATAAGTCAAGTGCTTATTTGCCTTTTCTTAGCTTATCAGTGTGCTTCTTTTCATTTTTTTTAGTTTCATTTCAGTAGCTTGTACCTTATTCCATCTTATTCTAGCTTCTGTTTCAGTGTTCAAGCTTATTTGAGCTTATTTTACCCAAATAAGCTAGTAAGGCCACTGTTGGACTTTTAAGCCTTCAAATCTGCTTATTTTTTATTTGTAAATTTTTTGTCTTTGTTAAAGTTTCATATTATTAGTATTTAAGTAGTTTTAAAAAAGAAAAATCACAAAAACATCAATATAAAAATAGTGATAGCGTTTATTTAAGATTTTTTAGCTTTTTGATTTTTCTTTTCAACTTTTTAATAAGCAAATCTTGTTTTTCTCTTTTTCTTAGGTTTCTGTCATCATATAGGATTTTTAGAAAAAGTTTCAGATTTTTCTCTATCTTTTTAGTATTTTTTATAATTTTAAATAGTTAAAAATAGTAATTAATTAGTAATAAATATTTAAAAAGCATAAAAAATATACTTTCTGTTTTAAAATTAGTTTTATCATATTTTAGATTTTTCAAAGTTAAAATTTTATTTTTCCAAGTTTATTTTCTATTTTCTAGTATTTAAGTGTATTTTAAATAGTTATTAATTAGTAATAATTAAATAAAAAGTGTGAAAAATATATTTTTAGTTTTAAAATTAGTTTTATAGTATTTTAGATTTTTCAGAATCATAAGTTTATTTTTCTAGCCTTATTTTGTATTTTCTTTCATTTTAGAGTATTTATTAAATAGTTAAAATAGTTTTTAATTAATAATAATTAATTAAATAGTGTTAAAAATAATTTTCTTTTTCTAATAATTTTCTTTTATTTTTAGGATTCCAAAAATGTTATTTTCATATTTTTAGGCCTTTTATTTCTTAGTTTTCACTTTTTATTTTGTGCGTATACGTAGTTTTTAAAACTTACGTTTACGTTTCTTTCTTCTGATTGTTGTGCTTTCCAATTCTGTGTCCAATTCTATTCCAAATCAATCAGTAGTGTAATTTCTAATCAAAACCGTTACAGATCACTATCCTTAGTGATCATTCCATCCTCTGAGTTTGTTTTAAACACACCATTGAGTCTCCTTGGGACTAAACGACCCGGGAATTCAATCTATTCTCCAGGACTTCATTGTATTTGTGTCTGAGCTGTTTTAAGTCTGTTTTGACTTGACGGTTTTGCACGAATCACCTGTTTAATTTCTTTTATATGTTTTGTCGCTTTACCTTGCGTTTTTGAGTCTTGGTCTTATTTCTCGACTTTTCCTTATAATGTATTCGGATATACATTCTACTTTAGTGTGAGTTATGTTTGGCGTGAGTTACATGTCGAGTCCTCGTTTTCATGCTACCACACGAATCATTAATACTAAATTTTCTAACAAGAAACGACACTAAACATTTTATAAAATATCGATACAAATATTCCATGAAAACTATGACACGTTGTCTTTCGGATATTATTTTGCTTTGCTAGTCGTATTCTGAGATACCAAGTTCTATTAGGTTGTGCCGCTGTCGTACCGTTGTGCTTGTATTGTTATGTGTTGCTCTTGATGCCAGTTGTGTCTGTTATGGTACTTGCGTTACTTCATATCGAGGTGAGTTCATAGCCCCACTTTTACTCTTTTAACTGCTTTATAAACTCCTTGGGGGAGAATACATGCTACTACTGCTTTTATGATCACAATTGCTTGAAAACTGTTTGCTGTACTCTTGATATTATGACTCTGCCTAAGTTGCCAGCCAAAAGTCCCCTACATCATGAACCATTAATCACTTGCGAGTGAATGCAAATATCGTGGATAGTACTATGGGAACTGACGACCCCGACTCGGTTATCGGAAATAACCGGGGCGCACTATATTTGGTATCTCTATGTAATTGGCTATTACATCTCAGAGGGGCAATTTTATTTACTTACACCAGTAATTAGGTGTATGCAGTTAGTTTGGTGTCATGAGCTTAGTGCAATAATATCAACTTTCTTTTATGGGCGTATAACAACGTAGCCCATGGCTTCTTTTAAATTTGAAAATCTTGTGATCAACTGCTTTATTACTAAACTTATGAATTCACTCAACCATTGTGTTGACTTTTTAACATGTATTTTCAGGATGAAAAGGCGATAGCTAACTCTGGAGGCGCTTGGGCATTGGCATGGCATGGTCATAGATGACTCTGATATACGAATAGGGACCACATTTTATTAATGGGCCATTTTTCCGCAACAAATCAACCTTTGTAAACTCTATTTTACTTCAATAAATGAAATCTCTTAAGAAAAATCTTTATTTTTCACTTTGTGTTATGATCCAATTGAGTAGCATCCCAAAAACTTTTTCTTCCGCTGCAAACCATTTTTGGGGGTGTTACACCTAACAAGTTTACTGTGTTTTAAAAAGAATTAAAGCAGAGGAAAGTTACGTCGTAACTCTTTTGAGGGAGTTACGCCGTAACTGGTAAAACCTGGAATGAGCATGCAAAGCGAGTTGTTACGGCGTAACCACTGAGATGGTATTACGCCGTAATTGGTAATGCATCAAGAAATCTGCTGCTAAAATGTTGGTTACGGCGTAATCACAAAGATGAGTTACGTCGTAACTCTGTTCAGATCAGCAACTGCAAACAATTAGTTCCTCGTTTCCTGCAAAAATGGTTAGAAAACACAAAACCCAACAGAAAAGGAAATAAAATAAAAGAAAGGGATAATTCGGGTTGTCTCCCGAAAGAGCACTTTTCTTTATTTATGAGTCTTTAAGTTAGACTCAGAGCCACGGGGCTTCTATGGGGGCCTTTGGACTTGGCCCACTTCCACCATTCGTTGGCACTCATTCATCCAATTGTCGAGCCTTTTTCTCCTTGTAGAATTATTGATGCCATATGTTCCAAACTTATGCGAAAGCCATTTATCACATGATTTTCCTCGGTCATCATCTTCAGTAATAATACTATTAGTAATGCTGATGCTGGATCTTGTACCATCTATTGTGTCAGTGAGATGATTGCACTTATACTGCTTAACCAGTCCCTTAATGATTTTTGAGTTTCCAAAATTTATTTTGTACAAATCTTCCAATGCTATTCAACATCATGTTTCTCTCCCATATGAGGGTATATCCATTCATTAGCCTTTCTTTCACATTTTTAAGGATGAGTAAACGGTGGCCATGTTGTCACTGATTCGCTATCTTTGGTTGACATCGAGTTGCAAAAATGTTTGTTTGGATCCGGAGTTTCCTCAATGCTTTGGACAACTTCATCCTGTTTCTGCTTACAATTGTCAATATTCTCTATACTGTCATTAGTAATAGGATTAGAGTGTAGAGTGGGATCCAGCGATTGAACATTAACAATGTCAACGTTATTAGAAATTTTAATTTTTGGTTTTAAATACTCTTTCATATTAAAAGTTATTCGTTCATGTTCAGTTCCCAAAGAAATTTGTTTTTCAAAAACCTTAATCTGAGCCCTACAAGTGGCCAGAAAAGGTCTTCCAACAATTAAGTTGTACGCCTCCCGCTTTCCCATGTCAATAACCACAAAATCGGTAGTTAAGAAAAATTTTCCAATTTTTAAAAGCACATTGTTCATAATTCCCCTCGGTACGGCCTTAGAAGAATCAGCCATTTCAATCATAATAGTTATTTCTTTTAAATTGGTAAGTTTGATTTTTTCAAATAAAGTGGTAGAGATAAGGTTTACCCCAACCCCTAAATCAGCTAAAGCGGGAATCTTAATGTTACCAATAGTGCATGGGAGAAGAAAACTTTCCTGGAATTGTTGTTTTTCAGGAAGTTGGCTTGGCAGGACCTCGTCGTCTTCTGATTTATCATCCTCTCTTAGGTAGTTAATCCCGGAAAGATCATTAGTGATAGAGGATGTGCACTGCTCTTTCTTTGCTATATCTTGCGCAAATATGGCCTTGCAGGCAATGGCTTTAGCATTACTTGTTTCAAGGTTTTTAGCCAATTGCCCAATTTGTGTCTCGAGGTTCTTAATCGCAACATCTTGGTTACGTAGGTTCATATTGGTGTCCTCCTTTACTTTCACCATCCACTCCTTGAGTCTATCTCCCTTTTTTGTAGATTCTTCGATGTGCCGGTGCATTATTTCCTCAAGGCTAGGTTTAGTAGGATTATTGTTGATTCTCGTGTAGTACCCAGGGGATTTTTCTCGATATCTGGGTCCGTTATTATTGTAGCTGTTGAAAGGGAATTCGCTTCCATAGTTAACTTGTCCGATCCTTTTAACTTCTTCGTTGGAGGAACATTCTTTAGAAGGTGGAGTCCCGTTTCGCTCAACTTGAATGGAATGCACATTTTCCTTGAGCTTCTTCATTTCTCTTCCAAGGCTTTCTAATTTGTTGTTTATTGCTGCAAGGCCTTCCATATCATCATTCTTGCTTCGGTTGCTTCCTCCATTGTGCCATTTGTGAGAGTGGTCTGCCATTTTTTTAATAGTTTCTAAAGCCAAAGTGGATGCCATACTGGGAATCGACCCTTGAGAATCAATCATTTGTCTTGATGAGATGTTCGGTCCCTTGTAGAAGACATTCACCTTTTGTTGGCTGTTGAGATCATGAGTGGGGCATTTGTATAACAATTCGTTATATCTTTCCCAAGCTTGGTATAACGTTTCATCACCCTCTTTCTTGAAGTTATGAATTTCTTCCAATTGCTTAGCCGTCTTTAATGGAGGACAGTATCTCTGAATGAAATACTTTTTTAAGATAGGCCAAGTGTTGATAGTCCCGGCAGGTAATCGATCAACCCATCTTTTTGCAGCTCCCGTAAGAGAAATAGGGAATACTAGTAACATTATAGCAACGTGTGAGACTCTGGGAATCTTGAATAGGCTGACAATGTATTCGACATTGTCTACATGTTCATGGGCATCATCGGTGATGCTTCCAGAGAAGGGATTTGCACGCAATTCTCTCATGAATTGAGGTTTGATTTCGAATTGAGCATCTTCTGCTATAGCTGGCCTAACAATCCCTGGTCCTTGTCTTCTCTTGTCAACGCTAAATATTCCTCAAGAGTGAGGTCATCGATGTTAACAGCTTCCATGGTGCCTGAAAACTTGAAATATGATCGTGAGAAAAGTTTAAAACGATTTTAAAGACTTAATATTAATCCTAAAATAACTCCCCGGCAGCGGCGCCAAAAACTCGATGCAGGTTTTACTGACCAGGTCTTAAATTAATAGTGTCTCGCAATACCTATGGTCTACCCTAGTGCACTAACGGGCAGTGTACCCGGTCGTGTGTAGTTTAGTAAATGGTAAAGCCGAGGTCGTCCCAAGAGCTATGTGTGTTGGATTATTACTAAGTCTAGTGTCACAGAATAATAATTGTTTCAATAGGGATTTAATTAATTAAACTACTAATGCAGAATAAGTAAATGAAAACAGATAAATGGTAAAGGAAATCAATAGAGAGAAGTGGTGCTAACCTAGTTAATCATCCTAGCTAGTTATGTCTACGTCTACTTACTTCCAATTACTTCAGGTGGGGTCAAATTCGAGAGGACAACATTTGGTCAATTTGCCCTAACCTATCAGCAAAGATGCCACCACAGGAGAAATCAGGCGCACCGTCATAAGTCATGTTGTTCCTGGTCCCCTAAGCCAAGTCATTAAGTACCGCTACATGCTAGATTCATAATAGTGAGTGCCCGACCGTTAGGAACTTAGACACTACACCCCCTAATTCTTAAGTTCATCAAAACGATATGTGATCAGTTGGTCAAATCGCACAAGTAGAAAGGGTTGTCAATTGGTCATATCTTACCCTTCCCGTATCAGTCCGCTCACCTAGGGTCAGTTGGTCATATCTCCTAGGAAATTGGCCTCTACCGCCATTCAAAACTACCGAACCAAGGGTGGCTACCAATGAACTATGCATGCATACACTTAGAAATAATTGTACGGAAGTAAAGGTAAACGCAAACAAAACAATTAAGGAATCATAAATAGGCTAGCACCAAAAGGTGCTTAGCCGCTCATATTAATCATGCAAATCAATTCAATATTCAAAGGTACGAAATACATGAATTGAAAATAAAAGAAATATAAAACGCTAATGCTTATCGTAATGGAGTGACTTCTCCCTTGGAAACAGCTCTGTATGCTCCTCTAGACCTGCCTTGAGCTTTTTCCTACATTCTCAGAGTATTGTGTGTGGAATGGGATGATTAGAAATGCTGGAATTCGTGGGGTATTTATAGGCCAGATCCGGGTTACGGCGTAACCAATATAGGAGTTACGCCTTAACCTTCTATTTCTTCATAAAATGCACTAGATCTGCTGGTTACGGCGTAACCTAATGAGTGGTTACGCCGTAGTCT
The DNA here is from genome assembly GCA_019973895.1 of Chrysanthemum seticuspe. Lineage (NCBI taxonomy): Eukaryota > Viridiplantae > Streptophyta > Magnoliopsida > Asterales > Asteraceae > Chrysanthemum > Chrysanthemum seticuspe. The sequence goes on along the minus strand of BPTQ01000007.1, from coordinate 143,984,218 downwards.
TCAATAAACTCGGTTACGTCGTAAGAGATGCAGTAGTATAAGAATGACACACCATTCCTATAACTTGGTTACAACATGTGCAACTTACAGACTCTTGTATAAGAATGACACACCATTCCTATAACTTAACAAAATGAAACTACCAATAATGATAAAAGAAAAAGAAACATTGCAAAACTACTCAAGGAAAGCATTCGAGCCTTCTAAATCATTATGGAAATCCACTTTAACTTCCATGAAGAATCCACGTATAATATATCATGAATAAACCCAAAGTCCACAAACCCATATTATAGGAATCCTCCAACTTACCACAAGTCCAAGTACCAGCCAAAAGGCATGTATATACAAAGACTCGTACCAACACACATGAACACGAGCATATAATCACCACATGCAGAAAAAGACAACCCCTACTCAAATATGCATCAAGATGACCAACTTGCTCACAAACAAAGTATGCTACATGACCATCACCATAGACGACCTGGTCAGCACCCATGTATACGGAAAAAAACCTGATCCGAGACCAAGATTTTCAACATGTACAAACGTGATCGTAGTAAATCGTAAGACCGAATCAAAACCTAAGATCAAGTTTAAACTCGTACAATAATGCAACACATAAACTACCAAAACACGACTTCTATAACATCATCAGCCGCCACAAACGACCAACACTTTCAAAAACACGATCCAACATCTGCTATTATTATGGACTTTAGAACCATACAGATCGGATCATGAGTAAACTCATCGAATCAATGTCATAAACACATCGAAACAATGAATAAACAAATAGGGTTTCCAGACCCTAACTTCCAACGATAATGATCATAAGACCATATAATGAACAATAAGCACATGTCTATGAGATCGCAACAAAGGTTTTTGAACAACATTACCTTCAAACTTGACTTCTATCTCTCCCAAACCCACTAAATAGAACACATCAGTCATAAAAAAGAGCTTGTCATAATCAAAACGATACCAACGTGCAGATAACCCATCACCCACCATCAAGAAAAGAAAACCAAAACCCTAATAATTTGGGATACAGTATAACGTTGAGCATCAACCACCCCACGAGTAACCACGGCCAACTCAGATGTATATCAATCAAAGATCAGAGCCGACACCAATAAAAAAAATAAGAAACCCTCAAAACTAGGGTTTCATCAATAAAGCCCAATCAGTAGACAAAAAGCGATCAAGGATACTAGATATATACAACAATAATCGACCCTAGATGATTAGGGTATGCCTTGATCAAAAAGACCAGTAGTATAACGATTTAAAAACGACTAGGATCATGATACGACCAACCACCATCAGATATGGAGATTTCATAAGGTATTCATGAGAAAATAAATCAGCCGCCACTTCTTTAAATAAAAAACGCATCAAATACAACGTATTGCATACCCAATAACGAATTAGAGGGTAGAGAGGACGTGTAGATGAGGTTTCATCATCAAATCTTGATGCATTCTTAGTCTTTAAACAATCACAAACAAGTAGGATTAGTGGTTATAAAGCATAAACATATCATATGTGAACAATTAAGCAAGTTGTATGCATTATGTAAACAATTTTTTTCAGAAAAGCGGAGGTTTAACTACAAAAAGTGGTATGGGTGGTAAAAGACAAAAATACACTCCACTTAACAAGGCTTAACGCCCGTTAGTCCAACCAGTTAGGGTGAGGGACCAACGATGACTAACGTTTCGCAGTTAAGGACCGACGGTGCAATTTTTTTGGTCAAAGGACGAAACTTGATGGTCAACGTATTACACAAGGACGAATGGTGTAGTTTACTCTAAACTAAAACAAAATATATGCTGAGTAAAGATTATTACATACCAAACATTTTTTTACATACTAAAGGATCAATCTCCACCATCCATCTTTCCTCCATCTTTATTTGATCTAGTGGATGAGATTAATCACAACGATTTAAAATACTCACTTTCATTATTTTTTTTCAAATATTAATATCTTTCAAACCGTTAATCGTTAAGCGAAAAGTTTGGTATGTAAAATAAGTTTTCTCATATATGTTAGACTAGGGCTGAGCAAAATAGACCGAAAACCGAGCCGAACCGGCCCGATCAAAGCCGAATCGACCATATTCGGTTCGGTTTTCGATTTTGTGTGTTTATGATTTCGGTTTGGTTCGAGCCAACATCGAGAAAAAAGACACATAAACCGTTTTATCCTAACTGTACCGACACAAAACCTATCCGAACTGAATCACTTCGGTTCGGTTCTCCGTTAATTCGTTAATGTCTTTCACAAAATTAGTTTTTGGTTTAGTTTTAATCCGATGCTCGGCCACTGACTATTAACTTATGTCGAGTTTCACTAAAAATTTCATAAATTGATACCTTGAAAAAATCGTACATAAATACATTTAAAGGAAAAATGTGTCTCTATTCTTTATTTTGAAGTTTTTTTTTTGAACGAAATTTATTTTGAACTAGAAAAATGTGTTATTCTAGTTTATAAGTTCTAGGACATAAACAATTGCATTACAAAAAGCCTGATCCGCATCTACACAACCAGACCAATCACAACACTTCATTTCCACCACACGGATCAAAATCCAACGTCTCTCCTTACTCCACACCCTCACAATCCAACGATCATCACACCTTTAAACAAACACAAACTCCCACCCACCACTATATAAACCCACACCCCCAATTACGCAACACACACAATTAACGATCAATTAATCCAAACAACCCCAAATTCAAAATAAAAAATGTCAGGAAGAGGAAAGGGAGGAAAGGGATTGGGCAAAGGAGGAGCAAAGCGTCACAGGAAAGTCCTCCGCGACAACATCCAAGGTATCACCAAGCCTGCAATCCGTCGTTTGGCTCGTCGTGGTGGTGTGAAGCGTATCAGCGGTCTGATTTACGAAGAGACACGTGGTGTGTTGAAGATCTTTTTGGAGAATGTGATTCGTGATGCTGTCACCTACACCGAGCATGCTCGCCGTAAAACAGTCACTGCTATGGATGTGGTTTATGCTTTGAAGAGGCAAGGAAGGACTCTCTACGGGTTTGGGGGTTAGGTTGAAATTAGGGTTTGTTGTTATGGTTAGTTTCCGGTGATTGTTATGTTTGAGATCTGGTTAGGTGTTTGTGTAGAAGTGTTCTGTTATATCTTGTAACTGGAGCTTCATTTGGAATTAATATTGAATGTTATCGTTTAGTTTTATCTTGTTATATTTTGGAATTGTGTTATTGATTTTTAATTGTCTCGTTTAGTTTGACTTGTTTTAAGTAGATGGTCACGGAGTATACAGATGTTGATTACGGGAACCGGGTTGGTGTCTTCTGGAATTAGGATATGCTGCATATCGACATGTTATTAGTTAATATTACTGATAAAAATATGGTTTATTTTGTATGTCTTATTCCGCTGTTGTTATATAACCTTGGTATCACAAAGATGAACCTGTCTTGTGTTTATACTTGTTGTTTTGTACCTATTCAATTAATATCAGCGATAAGATTGATTAAAAGATTTGGAAATGTAGCTGTTTAGAACTTGTGTCAAGATGAGTATCATTATTAGTGATGGATATGTAGCTAATGTGATTATGATAATTGAAATGTTTATTGTAAACTTGGATATAGAAATGCATGGTGTGTATCTATTCAACATCGACGATAGTGATCAAGTGATAGGTTGTTGAGTAGCTAAATGCACACTTTGATTGGGGATGCTGACTTGTTTCAAATAGATAGTCACAGAGTATACATATGTTGATTAGGTGAATTGGGTTGGTGTCTTCTAGAATCAGGATATGCTGCATATCGACATGTTATTAGTTGATATTAGTGATACAAATATGGTTCATTTGTATGTCTTAATCTGCTGTTGTTATATAACCTTGGTATTGATATGGGATGAAGTAAGCCTGGTATGAGTTTGCTTTAAATTGCTCTAGTTGTTCTGTAGATAAGCGGGTATGTGTTGTGCTGTTTTTGCACAGGGTTCTTGTGTTTGCTTAAACTTGGCTTGAGTTTATGCTAGTATCAATTAAGATCCTTATGCTATTTAAATGACGGCAATGCAATGAGTTTGTTAGAATTAAGGTTCTAGTATACTGAGAAACAACTGTCACGCCATTAAGGCATCAAGATTGTGTTTTTGAACTTCAATTAGAACCCGACAACAATACTGTCCAGGAGAATTAACTTGATTGACTCGTATCCAGTTTTATTTGCTCTTTACATGTTGAAGATTATGTTAGTCTTTTGTAAACATGTTTGATATATCATGTAACTGAAGCTAGATGGCGATTGAAGATAGACTTATATCGTTAAATTTATCATTATATGTTGAAACCGTGCTAATGATCTGTGAAATTGAAGTGGGGTGTGTTACCGTTTTGCTGATCAAGTCAACCAAAGAAGCTGCTGTTTTCTGTTAATATGACTGATTGATTCAAATTATGATGTCTCGGATCTGTTTTAACTGTTTAATTGGTATCAAGACTTACAAATCAAGCCGATTGGTTAAACTTTGGATTTAATCATGCTTTGCGAGTAAGATGAGGTGATAGTGATGTTATTTCATCAAATAAGGTTTCCAGATTGAATATGAATTTTGATGGGCGTCGAAGTTTAGTTATAAAAATGAAAACAAGTTTATAGTGGTTCTGCTTGTTTGTTCAATTGGAGTTGTTTTTCTGGAATGGAGGCAATAGTTTTCAAATTTCAAGTTTACTTTGTCAGTAGTTTATGAAGGATACAATAGAGATTTATGTTTATTGTTGTGCAATGCTTGAGCCTTGAGAACAGTTGATTCTGTTTCTTGTAGACATTGACGATAGTGTTTAACTAAATGCTTTTTGAACAGTGTTGATTGTGTTTTAGGAACATGGTCAGTCCACTTTGACATGGCTGATCGGGTCTAAGTGATACCATCGCTGTAGACTGTCATGGAATATAGATGACTGTGGATTATGGAGATGCAAGTTACATTGTTCTAGTGTCTGAGACTGTCAGGTGAAAGAAGAGATTGCCTGTTGAATGTATGAGGTCAAGTTGTTTAAGAAGTAATTATGGTCACAGAGTACACAGGGGAGTTCATCCAGATAGTATACCTGGTTAATAAGTATTCAAAGGTCAATGTTGAAGGTGTAAGATCTGAAGGTACCCTGCGAATGCTGATGAGAAAAAGTCAGTTGCTGTATTCATAATACTGATGCATTTCATGTTATTACTGATACCAATTTCGTCTCATCCGTCTAAGTACTGAGAGATGGGATGAAGTAAACATGGTATGAAGTTGTTTAACATGGTTCTGGCTGTTGCCTCAGACAAAGGGGTATGTGGCTCGGTTATGAATGTTTTTGTGCAGTTTGTCTTGAGTGGAGTGTTTGCTGGGACTTGGTTTGAGCTTCTGCAGTTATGCTTGCATCAATATAGCTCTTTAAAGCTGTTTAATAAAACAACCATGAAGGTTACACGCCAACCTTCTAAAAAGGGAGGGCTTTTGAGTCTGGCGGTGGGTTCAAACCCCGTGAATTAGTCGGCCAAAATGTCGAAAAAAATAAAATAAAAATGCAGCGACTTTTTTATTTTATTTTATTTTTTATTTTTTATTATTTTTATATAAATTAATAAGATGAACAGATGGTACTAGTGTTTGATAAACAACCAACATGCCATTAGGGCATAAGGATTGTGTTTATAAAGATCTATATATCCAATGAATTAGAAATTGACTGGAAAGACTAATCAACATGAATGGGAACCAGCTTTCCTCTCAGTATGTTGTAGAAGTTGGAAAATAATCAAGGAACTAGTCTAGGTGGTGTTTGGAATAAAGTTTATGGGAATGAAATCATGTTTTAGATTGACATTTGGTTTAATAATTAGATATGGCAATCATTCCCAAATGTAAACGAAGTGGAAACAGCGCCTTCATGTTATGACTTACCAAATGATTTTTTTAAATCTCTTCTAGGCCTCGTATTAGGCATTCACATCTCTTTCTCGGCTTTCCAATATAAACAAGTTGTCATTGCCAACCTATCACCTTGCTGTGGCCAAAGAGGGATGGAGAATGACGTTGATTTGCACTACTGTACTCTGGGCATTGCAAGGAAAAGGTTGCAACGAAGAGTAGGTTGAGGCATCTTTGGTCTGTGTTCATGATCTTGAACATTTATTAGTTATATAGACTCAAGAAACACAATAAAACGTTCGGTTTTCCACATTTTAGTTAGATACGAACTGAGAGTTGAGTAAGAAATTGGTACCAAGCCATCAAGCCTAAATCACAATCCATGATCAATCACCGTCTAAACACACTAACCGTCAACTTGCCAAAAAAGCGGATAAGAATGGCTGAAACGACCCAACCTCACTACACGATTCAGAATATGCAAAATTTGAGAAGAGTTTTTTTTTTTTTTTTTTTTTTAATCTAGTAGCATTGAAAAACTTATGGTTAAATGATAAAAACTTGAGATTATAACATATCTTCTTAGTAAAAATAAAATCTACAATTTCATTTTCACCCACCAAAAAAGTACTGTATTATTTAATATTTTTTTATCGCCTACTGTATATCCAAATGTTTTGCACTTTAAAAAAAGTGATTGTAACAAACACGCCATGATATTATTAAAACCTAATAACAGTATATTTGGTTTAATTATATGCGCCACACAAACGCCAAGATCACAAATAGTAAGATATTATTATAGCAGCAGCAGAAGCAGCAGAAGACAAGTCCCGTTTCAAGTAGGAAACAACGCATCGGCAAAAATGTCGAATCCGAAGTCAGTAAACAAGTCAATTACTCACGTCATCTTCGACATGGACGGTCTTTTGCTCGGTCAGTACTCACTTCCATTTTAACTTAACTAAACTTTTTGTTAAATCATTGTTTAGCGACTCTCATATATCCAGATCTATTAATGTAGAATTAATAAACGGATGAGTTTTTGCTTGCTAGTTAAAATATGTTTCTACTTTTATTTTGTAGAATTAATTAACTTTTGTTCACAAATTCCTATGTGAACTGACTTGATACACTTTTTCTGTAGGTGTTAGCGTGTACTAAACACATATGTCTCTCCATTCTCTGTTATCTTCTTGCAGAAAGTAAAATGTAGATACGAGATGTTATAGTTACAATCTCAATTGATATAAGAAAGAAATTTGGGTTTTCTAGATTTATCTTGTAAGTTAGATTATCCGGATGACCTTCACTAGGTAGATTTAGAGATCATGGTGAATTTGTTTTACAGCTCTTATGTGTATCATACTGGGGGTTGTAATGCAATATATTGTTAGGATTTGTAAATCATTAGATACCCATGCATGAAATAAGCCATTGCAGTCAAACTCATTAACGGTCCTCCATATTTGTCAATTTAATGCATCGGGTTTAAGGAAAATTGACATGGAATCTTGTGATGGCAGATACTGAGAAGTTCTATACAGAAGTTCAAGAAATTATACTTTCAAGATTCAACAAAACTTTTGATTGGTCTCTAAAGGCAAAGATGATGGGGAAGAAAGCAATTGAAGCTGCACGTGTGTTTGTTGAAGAGACTGGAATTAGTGATTCACTTACAGCTGAAGATTTCCTGGTAGAACGAGAAGCTATGCTGCAGGAAATGTTCCCTACAAGTGAACTCATGCCAGGTACTACACGTTTTGACTAGCGATGAAAAATTGGGCAGGTCGAGCGGGTTGGGTAACTGGTCAAATCAAGTATCTCTGATACAGGCTAGTTAATTGTTTCTACCAGTTTGGCCCGTTTGAAAGCAAACATCAGAATCATACCGTTCATAAGTAAATGGATCAAATTCTAACCTTTAATTTCAATTATCAAAGTTAATATGTATCGATTACTTAAGGGTTCAATCTATTATTATCCATCATCTTTACAGAAATGTAATGTGCATGTCAATCCCATTTAATTTGGGAAGCATTTTATTTCAACTGATTTTTTTGTCCCTTTGGTAAAGATTTTTTGTCGAATACCATCGATACGATGCTATGTTACTTGTCTATGGACTAAAAATTAATTTTATCTTCTAACTTTTACATTTTTCGATGACTAAATGTAGGTGCAGGCCGTTTAGTCAAACATCTGCATGCCACAGGAGTGCCAATTTGTGTCGCAACAGGGTAGGGAAAATCTTTCTATACCCTGTATTAACTTCAAAATAAAGGGTTTTCGAAAAAGTATATCTACTTAACTTTCAAGAAGCATTACTGTTTTTGTTATGTAAATTCAGCACTCATAAACGACACTTTGCACTGAAAACGCAAAGACATGGTGAGATATTTTCATTGATGCATCATATTGTCATGGGTGATGATCCGGAAGTTAAACAAGGCAAGCCATCACCTGATATATTTCTTGCTGCTGCTAGAAGATTTGAGGTGAATCTGTTTTTGAAATTGTTTTATCAACTACACGTACTAATGTAATCGCTAACTAATTTTTGTCGGAATGTGTGTATGAACAGGGCGAATCGGTAGATCCTTCTAAGATTCTTGTTTTTGAAGATGCCCCTTCGGGAGTTCTTGCTGCTAAGAATGCTGGAATGTAAGTGCTCTAATATTGTAATGTTTTCAAAATACGTACACATGCCATAGTAATGTTTCGGCTGATTAAGTTTGAAAGTTAAGGGGAGTGTTTGGATGTTTGTTTTGAAAGTGATTATGTGGTACTGAATTATTAGAATCAGATTATCGGCTGTAGTCAAAATGGGATGTAGAAAATAGTGTTTTGACGCCCTTCTGCTATTTGAAGATGTAATAATCACATAATTAGACGTTTGAGTGTTTTCCAAATACTAATTATTAAAGAAATTAATAACGACTAAAAGGTATTTCTAGTGAAAATAAGAAGATATCCTGTGCGCCAAGGAAAGCGTCTTTCAATTTAGGTTTGAAGATGGGATACATAGGTAAGCGAGTAAGTCTTTTTTTACCCTTAAATGATTAGTTCTGTTCCCGTGGAATGAAATATATTATTCAAAAATGGTTATTTGACTTTATGTAATAAGATAAAAGCAAAATTTGTTTATCCAAACATTAAACACTGAGTATTGCAACTTCGAGTTCTAATTATCAATCAGTTCCAAGACGTAAATCAAAACATCCCCTCTAGTCTTTTTGGATAGTACGATTACATGTTATTGTTTTTTGTTGTCTTCATATTTTGGCGAATAGATACGAATGTACCATTTTATTGACTCTTTCATTAAAATTGAAGGTTGTAGCTATAATACAAACTTGATGAAACCATGAACTTCCAATACCCTGTTGGGGTTCTTTACTACGTTTTGTTTGTCATGTCACTCTCAATATGCATCAGGTTCAAGTGTCACGTCTCTCAATATGTTAACCCGAAAAATAATTTCTATAAATATGATGCAGGTCTGTTGTTATGGTTCGCTGGTATATATATCAAGGCTAGAAATCAGCTTATCCTATATATTGCCATTAATTGATGAATGACTATGTTGAATAATATTATTTATTTGATTTTTATTTTGATTTTGATTTGTTTATTTTATCATGCAAGCAAACGTCATACATAATTACATATAATCGTTATGTCTACTTGTCTAGCAACAACTTTGATTAAAAGAAAAGTAGGAAACACTTGTCTTCGATAGTATGCGTTTAAATGTTCTTAAAAAGAATATCCCTAGTAACATATATGCATCCAGATCCAAGACTTGACAGCTCTTTCCACGAGACTGCAGATAAAATTCTTAGCTCACTCTTGGATTTTAACCCAGCCGAATGGGGACTTCCCCCGTTCACGGATTAAGAAACCTAGTACGTCTTTTTAAGGTAACCAAACATTTCTTCAAAAGGAGAACAGATGCTTCAAATGGATTATTGCATACTTCATGTCAATATGTCATTTGAAGAATCACATTGCTGTGATACACATTCGTTACGAGCTACTATGTCTTAAATCACATTCGTTATAACACACTTTAGTTTATTATGTATGCATAACACTATGCTTCTTGTTATATACTGTGGTGCCATCTTTTGTTCTGTTTCGAGTTTTAGAGCAATACAACCACTTCCTTTTAAGAATGTTTTCTGGTTAATATGGTGGTGAAACTGGCAATTCAGAGATTTTCACAGATGTTTAAAATCTGATTCTCATAGGCTCATAGTTATGATTATTATGCTCATTTGATGCGGGTATATCTTTTGAAGTTTTGATAAGTCGGGTCCTGATTTGTGTCAGATTAGATATCTGATCCGATAAACTTTTTGATTCATTGGTCCAATAGGTTGACTCACTTAGGCAGGTTAATACTTGTGGTAAAAAAAATCTCCAAATATGGAGGATGGTTGGAGATGTATTTTGGTACTCCATTTCTCAAATATGAAGAAAAATACATTTTAAAAGGCATGTGGTTGGAGATGGCCTAATTAGTTGACCTATAGGTCCAAATCAGATTATTAGTTGAGTCAATCAAAATCTGACCCATTTACATGGACTTGTGTATCAGTATGTTAGCAGTTAAAATCCGACCCATTTTGGTACTCCATTTACATGGACTTGAGTTTGGGTAAGTATGGAAAGGGCAATTTCATATTTCCCCTTCTTAAATTTAAAAATTTCATATTTACTCAAACATGCTTTAAGTACATTATGCTTTCAATGATTATACTTTGGGTATATGTGAAATTAATCATAAAAGCAGAGAGATATATGAAATTCAATAATGTGTAAGATGCGATATTGATTAACATTCTCGTGGCATTTTAATCATTTTTTTTAAATATTTTACATGTGGCTAATATTATTAGATTAGCTGTGATTATCCTCGAAAAATTTAGATCATCGAATGATCTCGTGCACCTTTTTCCAGTGCACATCAACCCTTCCTCGAAGCCTTTCTTGACTTGTATCACAAATTTTAACACTTTTCCTCTTTCGTTTCTCTCTGGGCAATCAGGTTTAAGTTAAGCCCGAACTACTTAGTTTTCCACTTTTCTTCCGTATTTCATCAAAGATATTTACATACTTCTTAACTTCAGGAATTTATTGGTTTGATTATACATTTTTTTTTATTGGTTTTCACACTTTTTCCAGAAATAAGTGTCCTTTCCCGATTTGTATACTTATGATTTTTTTTTTGAAAAGATTAGAGTGAAAAAGTTTTTTAATCCTACATTTCAAATAAAGTGAGTGTTGGTGTAGTAGCTCCCAGAACAGGGTAAGATAATCAATTCAGCAGAAACAAACAATAAGTCAGCAGAAATAAATACCACTGGGTGGTTACCGGATATCACTTGAAATCGTGTGATCACTTTTCAAAGTAAACTATTCGACCCTAATGCCTGGGTTACACGAATATCTACTTGGGATAAGACCAAATGTAGTTATAGAATTAGGCACAATTCAATAACCCTTGCGCTTATACGTGTTAAACGTTTTCTGTGTGTCCTTTCATGCATAATCATATCTCCTATATATAGGAGGTTACTCTTAGCTAGTCAAATGAAATTATGAGTATTAATCGGCCCATTAATAGCCTCATAATTATCCCCATTATAGCCGTTAGTGGTTACATGACCAATTAAACGTGGTCATTATGCAGTTGTAACTGCCACTTGAATAGGTCAAAGCCCGTTACAAGCAGTACTTTCATCAGTACTTTCATAGCACCAGCAGTGGGTACACTGCTTCAGTGGAAACACCACTGCTTCAGTGGAAACACTACTGCTTCAGTGGAAACACTGCATATCAGTGGAAACCATAATCAGTACTTTCCACAAGCACTACCAATACAAACCACTATTAGAGTCAGGGTGTTCATGGACCTTATGGGTGTACACTCCGTATCTCCTAACCCATTACAAGGTGTGAACTAATCCCACAAGTGCACTAAATTTACCAACAATCCTCCCCAAATTTAGTTCACTTCCTTTGCATGAAAACAAACATTAATCAAAACATGTGCATAAACGAAAATGTCATGAGGATTGAATTTTCATCTTAGTAAATTACACGTTCAAATATTCGAGAATCAGGGTGTTCTAAGAATTGAACCCTTCAACCCATTTGAATACCTGAAGATAAAATACACACAAGTTTTCAAACACTTATCAGCTCCTGACACTATACAAGCCATGTGTCCATATCCAAATTCATAAAAGGTTGTAAAAGCTAAAAGTCCAAAAGCTCCCTGAAGCGGCAAAACTTCAACACTTACATAGGTGGTTCCTCTTTATTCATGCTCCTGCCAAGCACTTTTTCAAAGAAAATTAACCATTAAGAAGTAAAGACTTCATCCTCCTTTCAGCAGGTTCCGAGCACAACCTCGGGATGTAAATAAAACACGTGCTCCAGTCCACTGAATGTTCAGCTTTCCACATTGAACTCAGCTCCCAAGTTTCCTTAGGAGGGAGTTGGGTGTCCTAGCATTCAGTGACTAAGTTGGACTTAAACCCATCCCTTTAGCAGACTTTATAACCAAGTCTCTAGCTAATCCCTTCGTCAAGTGATCAGCTAAGTTCTGTTGAGATCTAACAAACTCTATAGATACCACCCCATTCATGATAAGCTCACGAATCATGCTATGTCTGACACCTAAGTGTCTAGACTTACCATTGTACATTTGGCTATAAGCCTTAGCCAATGTAGCTGCACTATCACAACGGATAGAAATAGGTGCTACAGGTTTAGGCCACAATGGAATCTCAAGAAGCAAGTTTTTCAACCATTCAGCTTCTTTACCAGCAGCTGCTAAAGCCACAAATTCAGATTCCATTGTTGAACTGGTGATGCAAGTTTGCTTCTTGGATGCCCAAGAAATTGCACCTCCACCAAGTAGGAATACCCAGCCACTGGTAGACGAATTGTCTTCAGTGTTACTGATCCAACTTGCATCAGTGTATCCTTCCAACACTGATGGGTAACCAGTATATGAGAGACTATAATCCATAGTTCTCTTCAAATACTTCAGTACCCTTTGAACTGCTTGCCAGTGATGAGCACTAGGATTACTAGTATACCTGCTCAATTTTCTCACTGCAAAACCAATATCAGGTCTTGTACAAGTCATGGCATACATCAGGCAGCCAATTACCCTAGAATACTCAAGTTGAGATACAGCTTTGCCATGATTAGGCATCAACTTCTCACAAGTATCCATAGGTGTACTCACTGGAGTACAATCAAAGTAATTGAATTTCCTTAACACCTTCTCAATATAATGAGACTGAGAGATAGAAATTCTTTTACTTTCATGTAAATCCTTATACCAAGGATAACATCAGCCTCCCCCATGTCCTTCATGGAGAACCTTGATGACAAAAATTCCTTTGTCAAGTCAACCTGATTTTGGTCAGTGCCAAAGATCAACATGTCATCAACATATAGACAAATGATGACTCCTTTACCAGATTCATCAAATTTGCTATACACACATTTGTCAGCTTGGTTAAGAACATAACCACTAGACAAAACCACTTCATCAAAATTTTGATGCCATTGCTTAGGTGCCTGCTTTAGTCCATAAAGAGACTTAATCAGTTTACACACCTTGTTTTCATTGCCAGGCATGATGAAGCCTTGAGGTTGGTTCATATAAACCTCCTCTTCCAATTCACCATTCAAGAAAGCTGTCTTCACATCCATCTGATGAATAATCAGATTGTGAATTGATGCCAAAGCAATCAGCAGTCTTATGGTACTGATACGAGCCACAGGGGCATAAGTATCAAAATAATCTATCCCTGACTTTTGTTTAAAGCCCTGAATGACTAGTCTAGCCTTGAACTTTTCAATAGTTCCATGTACCTTCATTTTCCTTTTGAAAATCCATTTGCAACCCAAAGGTTTGCAACCAGGAGGTAGATCAACCAACACCCAAGTGTTGTTGCCCATGATGGAATCCATCTCATCATTGATTGCTTCTTTCCAGAAAGCAATATCCTGGGACTTCATTGCTTCTTCAAATGTCTTGGGATCATCCTCAACAATGAAGCAATAGGAGTATTGGTCAGAGACCTCATCCCTTGTTCCTTCAACTAAGTATAGTTGAAACTCAGGTCCAAATGACTTTGGAGTCCTGACCCTTTTGCTCTTTCTGAGCACAGGTTCAGGTTGTTGAACCACAACCTCATCAGGGACCACTGATGCACCAGTGTCATGAGTTCCATTAGGAATCCTATGACTTGGTCTAGGGACTGATGAGAATCTATTCTCATCAAAGTTTGCATCCCTTGATTCAATTATTGAGTTAATTGAAACATATTCATTAGGTTCAATAACATAGAACCTAAAAGCCTTGGAATGCTCAGCATATCCAACAAAGATGCAATCAATGCCTCTTTCATCCAAAGTTTTCAACTTTGGATCAGGGAGTCTTACAACAGCCCTACAACCCCAAACCTTGAGATAGTTCAGGTTGGGTTTCCTTTTAGTCCAGAGTTCATAAGGGGTAACCTTGTTCCTTTTGTTGGGAACCATATTTAATAAATAGCAAGCTGTTAACATAGCTTCACCCCAGAACCCTTGACTCAGTCCTGAATAAGACAACATGGAATTAACCGTCTCCTTCAGCACCCTGTTTTTCCTTTCAGAAATACCATTTTGCTGAGGAGTATAAGGGGCAGTCGTTTCATGGATTATACCAACAGACTGAAAATACAGAGTATCCATGTACTCACCTCCCCTATCAGTCCTTAACCTTTTGATCAAAGACCCAAGTTGTAACTCAACTTCAGTTTTAAACACTTTGAATTTATCGAATGCTTCATCCTTAGTATGTAACAAATAAACATAACAAAACCTAGAAGCATCATCAATAAATGTCACAAAGTACTTCTTATTCCCCAAAGATGGAGTGGCATGCAAATCACACAGGTCACTGTGTATCAGCTCTAAGAGCTTAGTCTCACGACTAACACCCTGAAAAGGATTCTTGGTTATCTTGGTCAACATGCAAGTTTTACACTTTTCAGTGTCCATGTCAAATGCTGGGATTAACCCATCCTTAGACATATCTTGCATTCTCTTATAGTGTACATGGCCAAGTCTAGCATGCCATAGGGTAAAGTCAGTCAGGTCAGTGGTGGTCACAAAGGCTGAATTAACACTATCAGTGGAAATAAATACACTATCAATGGAAATATTAAGCCTGAACATTTGATTACATAAATAACCAAAACCAATAAAAACACCATGCTTAGAAAGAACAAATTTACCAGATTCAATAACTTGTTTATATCCATGATTATTCAAAACACTACTTGAAACCAAGTTCTTCCTTATATCAGGAACATGAATAACATTAAACAAAGTTACAATCTTTCCAGAACTAAACTTAAGATCTACACAACTATGACCATGCACCAAGGCTGTTGACTCATTTCCCATGTGAAGAATAGAACCATCATTCAGTGACTCATAAGTCTTGAACCAACTTCTATCTTTACAGACATGTACTGTTGCTCCAGAGTCAACCCACCACGCAACATCATCATCCTGCACATAATAAGATTCAGATACATATGTACCATAATAAATCTGAAAAGACTTATTAAACATATTCTGACCTTTCAGTGAGTTGGAAGAACCACCACTCCCTGAACCATTAGTTCCTGATCCATTGGCTTTACCACCAACTTTAACACCCTTGCAATCCCTTTTAATGTGACCAGTTTTGCCACATTTCCAACAAGTAGGTGTTGCCTTCTTGTTTGGATCTGCCCTTGTGTTATCATGATATTTGCGTTTGCCTTTGTTGTCATTGTACCTGGTGGAGTTGTTATGCTCCACCATATTGACAACAGATGCACCAGCAGCATTGCTGCTCTTTGGCTTGTCATTATCCTGCACCTTGAGAGATTCCTCAATGTGCAGATGACTTCCCAACTCAACAAGAGTTAACTCCTCCTTCATATGTTTCAAGGTATGCTTGAAATCTTTCCAAGAAGGAGGGAGTTTGTCAATGACACAAGAGACTTTAATAGCCTCATCCATGTTCATATTGTGTTGTGTAAACCTTCCAAGTATTCCAAGAAGTTCATTGTATTGTTCCATAACTGGTCTTGAATCAGTCATTTTGTAATTTGTGAAATTACTAACAAGGAACTTCTTACTTGATGCATCCTCAGCCATATATTTGGCATCCAAGGAGTCCCACAGTTCTTTGGAAGATTCAATGTTCTGATAAATATCAAACAGAGAATCAGACATACCATTGAGAATTAAGCCTTTGCATTTGTAGTCATCATTATCCCATTTGCTCCTCCTCCTAATCTGCTCCACTGTAGCATCATCCCCATCATCAGGAATAGGAGTGGTTAGCACATAAACCACACTCATGCTTGACAGTAAGAAGTGAATCTTCTTCTGCCACCTCCTAAAGTCCACCCCTTCAAACTTATCAAGCTTGGCAAAGTTTGAAGCCATGTGTTTCATTACAGTAGCAGCCATTGATTATCACAAAATAGTTTACTTTGATTGTTGGTGTAGTAGCTCCCAGAATAGGGTAAGATAATCAATTCAGCAGAAACAAACAATAAGTCAGCAGAAAAAAATACCACTGGGTGGTTACCGGATATCACTTGGAATCGTGTGATCACTTTCCAAAGTAAACTATTCGACCCTAATGCTTGGGTTACACGAATATCTACTTGGGATAAGACAAAATGTAGTTATAGAATTAGGCACAATTCAATAACCCTTGTGCTTATAAGTGTTAAACGTTTTCTGTGTGTCCTTTCATGCATAATCATATCTCCTATATATAGGAGGTTACTCTTAGCTAGTCAAATGAAATTATGAGTATTAATCGGCCCATTAATAGCCTCATAATTATCCCCATTATAGCCGTTAGTGGTTACATGACCAATTAAACGTGGTCATTATGCAGTTGTAACTGCCACTTGAATAGGTCAAAGCCCGTTACAAGCAGTACTTTCATCAGTACTTTCATAGCACCAGCAGTGGGTACACTGCTTCAGTGGAAACACCACTGCTTCATTGGAAACACTACTTCTTCAGTGGAAACACTACTGCTTCAGTGGAAACACTGCATATCAGTGGAAACCACAATCAGTACTTTCCACAAGTACTAACAATACAAACCACTATTAGAGTCAGGGTGTTCATGGACCTTATAGGTGTACACTCCGTACCTCCTAACCCATTACAAGGTGTGAACTAATCCCACAAGTGCACTAAATTTACCAACAGTGAGAAAACTTAAAAGATGATGCATGGTAGATGCATCTCAATGTGAGGTTCTGATTTCTTTACATTCTTGTTATTTTAATTGTATTTATTAGAGTAAACTGCAAAAAAATATCCTTAAACTTTTCAAAATTGCAAGGAATGTCCGCAAAAAAAAACTGCAAGAAATGTCCCCAACGTTTTATTTTTCTGCAAGAAAGGCCCGTGAAGGTTTACTGTAGATGCAAATTCAGGATTTTGTCTAACGGTCGTTACTAAATCCTGTTAGTTAGTCCTCACGTGCGTTGCACGTGAGGGTAATTTCATCAATTCACGTTTCCCGCTTTTAACACTCACTAGCTACTTCCCAGGCACGAATATCGACGAGGATATTTTTTTGCAAAGAAACTTAGTCTTATATAACACATTAACACGATCAAATTACACACACAAACACATTCTATCTTCTTCCAACCTATCAAATCACACCCCCACAAAACAATACCATCGAAACTTAGCATGCGTGCAAAATCAAAGAAAGCACATACCAGGTAACAATATTTACTTATTTTATTTCATTCAAACTTTATTTGTGTTAATCTTAATCGTTAATGCAGTCAAAATGCATGGAAATCAATTTGCGTGCGCGATGGACAATCCTGAAGATGTTTTGGATGAGTTTGTAAGTTAACACCATATATATGAATTAAGTGCTATTTCACTAAGAAACCAGTTTTTAAGAAATTCACAATGTTTAAAAATTAATTTTGACATACAGGAACTGCATAATGACTACGTCTTAGGAGGTTCCTATCATGGCAATCGTTATATTTACTTAGTTAACTGTACGGGCATTAGATGGACAGTTAGTGTTAGGAGAGTCTCTGTTGGGTTTAGTGAATACCCAAACCCCATAATTCTAGGATTTGAATAGAAGATACCCTAAGTGTTTATAACCTTAAACACTAACAAGTCACTGAGCACAGAGCCACTCAGTGAGCCATCCTTAGGATACTCAGTACGAGACGAAAAAGTAAAGTCTCCACATAGTGAGGCGGAACTCAAGGGGTGAAGACTGGGTCAAGAAGAAGATGGTGGATTCAGTGAGTGATGACAATAACTCACTGAACCCCAAAACTCCTCACCAACTGTTATCACTGAAGACAAGACTGAAGATAAAGACTGAAGGCTAAGAAGACTGAAGAATGGGCGGGACAAGGCACGATAAGTTTGAACAGATAAGACGAAGTCCTTATCAACCCAAAGTCAAAATTTCCCTGAAACGCTAACAACCAGGATCAATGTCATCACTAACAAGAAGAAAGCATCCTTGTATCTTACTCAAAATAGCCTATGTAAACAAAGACAAAATACATTAGTATTTTGTCTTTTGCAACCATGTCAGTTTGTCCTATAAGATAGAGTCAAAAACTATACTTGTATAAATAGCCATAAGGTAGGAGTGAAAGATCAAGCTTGTGCATTAATTGTGAAAAACACACACAAGCATCTTTCACTCCTCCAAATACGACTATGTCCCTGAGATAGCTCAGTGGTACCTAAATAGTTGTGCTTAGACTTAGCCTAAGCTTAGTGAGGAGTTACACACATACTTGTCATTTCAATCCCAAGTACTGTTCCGCAAGTACTTGGGTAATGTATTCTTTTTTATTCGTTTTAATAAAGAATATAAACATTGGAAAAGTCCTTTGTGTTTTATCTTGTTAAAACTTATTTAAAGTGCTTTACTTCAGTCATGATGCACAATTAGTATTATTAACTGCTTTAGCTATTTGTGAGAAGGGAACAACAAGTGGTATCAGAGCAGGCTGATTTATAAAACCCTTTTAAGCCGCTAAAAACGTTTTTAAAATCAGGATCCTAATATGGCTGATTGGTGCTGAACTAGTCAAGTCTAATCACACAAGCTAGCCACTTGTGAATGGCTAACCGTAACAGACTTAAAACTGCTCAAAAACCAATTCAATGAAGTCCTGGAGAATAGAATGAATTCCCGGGTCGTTAAGTCCCACGGAGACTCAATGGTGCATAAACACTTGATCAGACGATAGAATGATCACTAAGGATAGTGATCAGAAAGGAATTGGATTGGATAATTATAACTAAGGAAAAAGATTATAAATTACAGCGACTTAAATACAAATTAAGAAAATTAAAAAGATAAAATATATTAAATAAACGCTATCACTATATTTAAAATGATGAACGTTTAAAACTTAAAACGTACGTTTAAATAAAAAACTACGTAAATGTACAAAATAAAAGTGAGATCTAAGAAATAAAAGACCTAAAAATATGAAAATAACATTTTTGGAATCCTAAAAATAAAAGAAAATTATTAGAAAAAGAAAATTATTTTTACAACTATTTATCTAATTATTATTAATTAAAAACTATTTTTAAGTATTTAAAATGCACTAAAATATAAGAAAATACAAATATAACCTAGAAAAATGAAATTATAACTTAGAAAAATCTAAAATATGATAAAACTTATTTTAAAACTGAAAAAATATTTTTTAGAGTTTTTATGTATTTATTATTAATTTAATACTATTTAAAACTAATTAAAATGCTAGAAAATACTATTTAAACCAAGAAAATTATGGAAAAATATTTTTTTGGCTTTTTATATTTATCTTAACCTAAGAAAAATGAAAAATTATTTTTTTTGAAACTTTTCTGAATTATTTGAATTAAAAGCTATTTAAAAAGACTTAAAAACTAATAAAAATGGAGAAAAATACCAAATAGACTAGGAAAAATCTGAAAAATTCAAGATAAGCTTAAAATAATATGAGGAATCTGGGAAAAATAGAAAAACAAGTGCTTGTGTGTAGGAATTTGAGATTGCTATACAAGTGCTTATTGAAATAAGCACTTGAATAAGCCAAAGGGACACAACAAGTACCAAACTGAAACAGAAGGTATATATAGCTAAAAGAACCCAAAAGCAACTTAAAACAACTGTCCTAAACCTATGAATTGCTAAATACCAAGATTTGATGAGTTGAGCAATTTGAGCTAAAAACAGTTTTAGGTGCTCACTTTGGGCCTGAAAATAAGCACTCAAGATAAGTTGAAATTGAAAACCAACAAATGGAACTTGAACTAGACCTGGCTGAGACCTAGTAGACCAAAAAGGAGCCTTGGACAAGCTCTCAAGAGCTTATTACAAGGGCTGCAAGACCCTGTGCAGACTCAGTGTTGACTGAGTCTATGCACAGGGCAATTATGCCCATATTGAACAGTGATTATGAGGCCTATAAAAAATTAACAAAAATCCACAAAAATCACTATAAGAAATTAGACCAGTGGGAGATTTTAAAACCACAAGATTCACTGAAATTGACTCAGAAATGAGTCCAAGAAAAATCACCCTAGTTGGCCAAAAAATGACTTTTGCAAGTTGACTTTTTGAAGCAGTTGTGAAATGTTGACTTAAATGAAATTTGATCTAGATTTGTGGACAGATATTGATGTTAATTGATGAAAGGGAACTACTGAAAACTATATCTATGTATTTGGAACACAAAACAAGCTTTAAGCTTTCAAAAATTTCAACAGACAAGCTTATGAAGGCAGATTCTAGCTAATTTTGACTTTTACTCAAAAGGAATGCAAACTTATGACTAGAATGGCTCAAAGGACTTATATAAAGACTGAGTGTACAAATTACAAACACCAACAAGGGCTCAAGCTCAGCTGAACAAGCTGATCCAAACACCACTATAGCAACTGATATGCAACTAAAACTGAGATAAACTCTGGACTAGCTTATTATACCACTTATACCAAGTCTAGTTACCCTAATTAGAACTAAATAAACATATTTGAACTACAAATGACCACAGATACAAGTACCAACAAAAGCTGCAAAATGACTTGAAAATTGGAAATGAGAAAATCACTCACATGTGTCCAGCTGGTGTTGCAGGCTAAACCAGACCCAATCCTATGCTAACCTATTCTATTTCAACCCATCCAACTGCTCTGCATCACCCACATACCATCACCAAGTTCAAACAAGCCTAGTTTGACTTTCATTGACCATTTCGCAAAGTTGATTGAAATTGTAATGCAAGCTTATCAAAAGCTATATAGAGCTTATATAAACTTACTTGGGCTCAGAAATAAGCTACTAACAGATTATTCATAAGAATTTGAAACTGGAAATTGTAACAGTGAACAATAAACTTGGAACTTGAATAAAAACTTGGATTGATACTTAACAACACATTACAATGATAATTTGACTTAAATGTGATACAAAAAAAACTGAAATTACAACATTTGACTTAAACTAAAACTTTTATTTAAAAAACGACATAAAGGAAAAAATTAAAAACTAACTACCTCCTCCTTGCTTCTCTCTCTCCCTTTTTATAACCAAATGTGCTTCCACTTGTCCACTGAGAAAATCCCACTTAATTTCTGAGCCATTGGATTACTTGGAACACTCTTGGCCGTTTGATGCATTTTTGGCGCCAAAAGTGTTTTTAGCAGTTGGGGGCTTGAGTGTTAGGGGGAGGGATGCAATAAATGATTCTTGGAATATTGTTGAGGTGGGGGGACAAGGGTGGTGATATGTTGAGGTGGAGGTGAGGTTGAGTGATTTCAGGCATGGTGGGTGAAGGAGAAGGTGGGCGGGAAAGGTGGAGAGTGTTTGTTTGACTGGGTGGTATTATTGTTGACCAGGTTTGGGTAGTGGACGGGTTGGATGGGCAAAAGGGGTATTGGGCTTGGGTTTATAAAAGGGCTTGGTTTGGATTAGGATTAGATTTGGACACATGGTGTAGTTAAGGTGTACAATCCAAAATTCCAGGGACCAAACTGTAAATTATGAAATTGTAGTCCAAGGGTTGGTCTTGCCAATCTCAAATAATATAAGGACCATATTTGCCATCTTTGAAAATTCCAAGGACTAAACATGTCATTTTTCAAAGTTTATCAAAAGACCAATTTTGACAAGTTAGCATTACCAAAGGACTAAAAATGTTCATTTTCCAATTTAAAATGTCCAGGGGTAAATTATGTCAATCTTTGAAATTTTAGGGACTAGATTTGACAACTTTTGAAACTTGAGGGACTAAAACTGCCAATTTTGCAAACTTGATACGTTTTTCATCTGATTTTGATATTTTTGCATTTAAAACACATAAAACACTGATTTGTGATATTTTTATCATTTTGATGCATTTTTGAGTGTTTTCAGATGATTTTGCAGTCTAGACGGTATAAAAATGATGAGTATTTAGACACTCATCAATGGCTGAAAGTGAAGTTCCCCAACTTGTCCATAAAAAGGGTGGATCCTATGCTGCTGTTGCCCCTCGACTTGAAGTTGGTATGTTGGAATCGCTCCTAACTTGTAAATGGAACTACATTGACGGGATTACATTTTCTATCTTTGTCAGCTAAAACACATGGGCTTGTTATGTCATATAGTCATAGTTGTATGTGTTTAGCTATAAATACCCTCCTAGACTTTCCTAGGAGGGTGAGACTCTTTTGTGTAACTTCATATTTTCCTTATCAATAAACACTGGTTTCTCCCTTCTCTCTCTAGTTTCTCTCACTAACTTGAAGATGATGTTCTTTCATCTTCCTAGACCTCCCGATTCACCAAATCACCCATAAAAATGATCCTAACATTGGTATCAAGAGCAAGGTCAGATTTTTATTTGTGGTTGATTTTTGGTGATGATTTTCTTGTCAAAATCTAGTCTTGGAAATATGTTTTTTTAACAAAGTCTTGAACTTTTCACATATTTTGTGTTTAACAGTTTTCTATGTACAAGTATTTTATTGTATCCTTTTTGTTTGGTTATAAAGTCTTGTCATCAAATACTTTTTTTTGTGTCAATATATTGTCCAAACAGTATTTAGGATTCTTGAACCAATCGTGAAATATCTTGTGGTCAACTGGTCACTTTCTCATAGTCAAACGGGTTAAATAATGAAGTTCTTATGTAGTCAGTTCTGGGTTTAGCAAGGATGAACGGAAAACTGATCGGAAACAGTGGCCGGAAAAAGTCAACAATGGTCAAAACCCTAGTTTTACGCCTAAGGATCTTCAGATTTGTTACGAGTAACTTGGAAAGTTACTCGTAAGGTCCCTTTTTTACGCCTAACATGGCTTATGTGTAAGGTTTAACCTTACAAGTAAAACAATTGTTTACGCATAAGAGACTGTTGGAATCACTCCTAAACAGTATTTCAAGTATTTATATTTCATATGTAATAGGTAGCTTTGTTATGGCCTTTATGTTTGTTTAAGGTCAAGCTTATGTAGAAGGCCCATAAGCTTGATCCAAGCCCAATAAGGAATAGGGAAGGAGAGGGAGTGTTGCCCTAGCTCCTTGCCTATAAATACATTGTAATAACCTTCATTTACATAAATATCCGTTCCTCGATCCCGTTGTGAGGGAGAGGAAGGGATAAGGAATAACCCGAACCTAGTTCGAATACCCGGAAGATGTATTCGAACTGGAATTTGTTTGTATTTCCGGTATTGTTTCGATGGATAATGTATACTTTATATTTATGAACTTTATGACAAATCCTCACTAAGGTTGTCAGAGAATACGCATTTGTTAACAAAATGAACATTCCAATTTGGAATGTGTATTCGGTACAATCCGCATTTTTTCCCTGGAATGCTCATTGAAAGGTTCAATGAGCATTGTTTAGACTTCTAGGAATCCGCATTTTGATCCCAAAACTGGTAACAACTGAAAAAGGCCGGTGACAAAGGCTAGTCAAAAGGCAAGTAGGAACGATTTGGGTCTTG
>BPTQ01000007.1:143940378-143950933 GCA_019973895.1 Chrysanthemum seticuspe | reverse complement strand
TGTATGATGGCAATTTTCCACGACATGATCGGGGAAACAATGGAGGTGTTTATGGATGACTTCTCGGTCATTGGGGACTCGTTTCAAACATGTCTCTCCCATTTAGATAAAATGCTAAAACGGTGTGAAGACACCAATCTTTGTCTAAATTGGGAGAAGAGCCATTTTATGGTCAAGGAAGGGATTGTCCTAGGCCATAAGATTTCAAAAAACGGGATTGAGGTCGATAGAGCAAAAGTCGATGTTATTGCTAAATTGCCTCATCCTACTACCGTCAAAGGTATTAGGAGTTTTTTAGGTCATGTCGGTTTTTATCGCAGATTCATACAAGATTTTTCTAAAATCGCTCGGCCTATGACTCATCTCCTTGAGAAGGATGCTCCTTTTATCTTCTCACCTGAGTGCATCGAAGCTTTTGAAACATTAAAGAAAAAGCTTACGGAAGCACCCATTCTCGTTGCCCCCGACTGGGATTTACCCTTTGAACTCATGTGCGATGCAAGTGATTTTGCTATCGGTGCAGTCCTGGGGCAACGTATAACCAAGCATTTTCAGCCTATCCATTACGCAAGTAAAACTATGACCGAGGCTCAAACCCATTACACCACCACAGAAAAAGAGCTACTAGCCATGGTGTATGCGTTTGAGAAGTTTCGGCCGTACTTAATCTTGACCAAATGCGTGGTGTATACGGATCACTCGGCTCTCAAATATCTCTTTGCAAAACAAGATGCAAAGCCGAGATTGCATCGTTGGGTTCTCCTCCTGCAAGAATTTGATATCATTATACGTGATAAAAAAAGGTGCTGAGAACCTAGCTGCTGATCATCTGTCCCGATTAGAAAACCCACACCAAGATGTTTTCGAGAAAAAGGAAATAAATGAAACATTTCCTCTCGAAACACTCAATGCGGTTACTTTTCGTGGAAACCCTAATACCCCATGGTTTACTGACTTCGCAAATTACCATGCGGGTAACTTCATAGTGAAAGGAATGTCGACCCAACAGAAGAACAAATTCTTTAAGGATGTTAAACATTACTTCTGGGACGACCCCTACTTATTCAAAATCTGTGCGGATCAAGTCATCCGACGGTGTGTTTATGGACAGGAAGCTATGTACATTCTCAAAGCTTGCCATGCTGGACCCACCGGGGGCCATCATAGTCCAAATTACACCGCCAAAAAGGTGTTTGATTCCGGGTTTTATTGGCCCACTATTTATAAGGATGCCCACGATTTTGTCAAAGCATGTGACGCTTGTCAACGTCACGGAAATATCTCTCAAAGAAATGAAATGCCGCAAAACGCCATTCAAGTGTGTGAGATCTTTGACATCTGAGGCATTGACTTTATGGGGCCGTTTCCATCATCTCGAGGAAACAAATACATACTCGTGGCCGTTGACTATTTGTCAAAATGGGTTGAAGCGAAAGCTTTGCCTACCAATGATGCCCGAGTTGTTGTGAAATTCTTAAAATATCTTTTTGCTAGGTTTGGAACTCCACGAGCTATAATCAGTGATCGTGGTACGCATTTCTGCAATGACCAGTTTGATAGAGTCATGCAAAAGTATGGTGTAACCCACCGTCTCTCTACTGCGTACCACCCCCAAACAAGTGGGCAAGTGGAAGTTTCCAACCGAGGGATTAAAAGAATTCTGGAGAGGACAGTAGGAGAAAACCGTGCCTCTTGGTCGGATAAGCTAGATGACGCACTCTGGGCCTTCCGTACAGCTTATAAAACACCCATCGGGTGTACTTCATACAAGCTAGTGTACGGAAAGGCGTGTCATCTGCCGATTAAGCTAGAGCACGAAGCATACTGGGCCTTAAAACATGCCAACTTCGATATCCAAACTGCTGGTGATCACAGAAAAGTTCAAATGAATGAACTAAATGAACTCCGTGATCAAGCATACGAGAACTCTTTGATCTACAAACAAAAGACAAAGAAGATTCATGACTCCAAAATCAAGAACCGCGTTTTCAACGTCGGTGATCGAGTCCTTCTTTTCAATTTAAGATTGAATATTTTCTCAGGAAAACTAAAATCCCGCTGGTCTGGACCATTCACCATCACTAAAGTATTTCCTTATGGAACCATTGAGTTATCTCAACCCGATGGTCCAAATTTTAAAGTGAATGGTCATCGGTTGAAGCACTATTCTGGAGAGGACATTCCACCCATGGTTGTCCCGGATCTCCAAACTTTCCCCATGAGCCAATGAATGCGGGGATCGAGTCAAGCTAGCGACTCGGGAATCAAAAACAGTAGCACACCATATGGGTTTTCACCCATATTTCTGACTTCTTTCTACTTTCTACCACCCTAGTGTGGTGGAGTTGCCCCCCGCTGTTGTATATAAGTTTTCATCCAAAAAAAAAAAAAAAAAAATCATCACAAAAATAATGGCCGTAATATTTCCCTTTTACGTTCTATGTTTCGGCATAACCGCCGGTACTTTGAATATTGAGGGCAATATTCATTTATAGTGTGGGGGAGAATTCTCACGAATTTTATCATGTAATTATATCACCCAATTCCCCCATTTTTGGCCAAAATTTTTTTTGGAGTAAGTGTTTTGCACTTACTCAGCTAATGGTAATCAGTCCACCATGTCTAACCTACATAAGGATTGGCTAATCCAGGAGCAAACGACTCTTGGTAAAGATATCTCAAATCCGTTGACGGCTTGCGATTTGCCCAAAATTGTATGGTGTTCAGCTCACCATATCTTTAATTAGTGAAGAGTTGGCTAGCCCGCAAGTTTATGGCTTGTGGTAAAGGCAGTTGGAAAACCATAATTGGTAATCGACTCACCAAAGATATTTTATCTAAGAGTTGGCTAGTCCAGAAGCAAACGGCTTCTGGTAAAGACAAATCAAAACCGTTGAAAGCTGGTGATTTGCTCAAAATCATTTGGTTATCATTGTACCAAGGTTCTTACTTGAACTGAAACAATTGGCTACTCCAGAAGTAATGGCTTTTGGTAAAGAGATGAAATCCATTAATTTTTCATAAAAGATTGCTAGGGACTAGCAATAGTTTAGTGTGGGGGGTTGATGTGTGTCTAAATACACATCATTTTATACCCATCTAGACTGCTAAAACATCTGAAAACACTCAGAAATGCCACAAAATGCTATAAATATCATTGAAATATGTTTTTTATGTGTTACAAGTGCAAAAGGATTGAAAACTGATGAAAAACAACAAAGTTTACATAATTTACAGTTTCAGTCCCTAAACTTTCATAAATTGGCAAAACTAGTCCCTGGTAATTCAAAACTTTTAAAATATCATTAAAGGTCCTTGGGGATTCACAAGTTGTTAAAAATAGTCATTTGAAGTTAAAATTGCATATTTACAACTTTGGTCCCTCAACTTTGAAAAGTGTCAAAAATGGTCCCTGGGTTATTTAAAATGGAAAATTAATAAATATAACCCTTGTACTATTCATATATGGCATAATCGGTCCTTGTGTTAACTTTGGAAAACTGCAAGTTTAACCCCTCATTTTCAGAATATTACAAAATTGGTCCTTGTGATTAAACTACAAACCAACCGGACCCTTTGTTTTAATTAAACCCAAAATCAAACCCAAGCCCAAACCCATCCTACCAGCCCAACCCACGGTTTAAAAATAAAAAACCGCCTCCACTGTTCATCTCCCTCACCCACACCTGCAAACCTAAAACCAGGGTGGTTTTTCCACCACATGTTCCCTCCACCTCATCACAGCTGTATAACCACTCCCTCTCCACCATCTTTCCACCTATACATCAGCCCACAAAGCATTTAATGCTTCCCCACCATAGCAGTTTTACTGTTACACTCAAAACTCCTGGTTTAACTTTACACCTCAACCCCCAGCCCATACCTACTATCTAAATTGTCCCCTACACCTCCACAAACATCCACAATTCTTTAATTGCCTCAAATCCACTTGTACTGCTCAAATGACTTTTTGGCGCCAAAATGCCAAGTGCACGGTTTTGATGAATTCGAAGGATCCAAGGGTTGAAAAGAGGTGGGATACATTCAGAGAGGTCGACAGAGCTCAAAAAGATCTTTAAAAAGGAAGAAAGGAGCAATGTGGGTAGATATCTAGTATAATTTTTATTAGCTTATGTCGTTTTAGAGTAATTTCAATTTCCAGTGTAATAAAAAGCTTTCAAGTACTTTGTTTAAGTGTTTTCAGTGTATAAGAATCTATTTTAAATAATCAATTTCAGTATTAAGTAATCTTTTCAGTTTATGAAAATTTCCCTGTTTAAATTCTCAATATGTGTGAATGTTGTTCTTAGTGTTGTATTGGACTAATAAGCTCATATAAGCTCCTTATAAAGCTTGTGTAAGCTTTTAGAAACTTTAAAACTCAGTTTAGAATTAAAAATCAAAAATACAAAAAAAATTAGTTATAAATCAAAAATCAATCAAGATGGTGAAAGAGGCTGAAGCAGGGTAATCTTTGGACTGCCCTTGGTTTAGAAGCTTTGTGGAAATCTATTAGGAGTGGTCTTGATCCTTGGTTCTCAGTTGTGAGCTTGGAAGCAATTTGTAAGCTCATTTCTTAATTTTGGCCATTCACTGTTCAACTGCTTATCTCTGCTTATCTCTGTGCTTTTATGCTTATTTGGTGTATGTTAGTGAGATTATTGCTTAATATTGCATGCTTGTTCATTAATTTTCTTAGTTGCTTAGTTTTCACTTTTTCACTATTAATATTGCATAACAGTAATTTATAAGTCTTTGTTGTTATTGTTGTTGTTTAATGCTTCTTTAGCCTCATGATATAATAATATAAGGTTTTGAATCAGTTGCATGGTCTTAATTTGTGAAATCCTTTGGAAATCACAAATTCATAGCTTTTAAGGGCTGTTTGGATTCACTGATTTAACTGTGGTAAAGGCTGTTTGTGTTGTTATTCTTGTTTGATATATGGTACATTAAGGTCTAAAATCTCATTTCAATCATAAAAATCAACTGCTCTTTGTGAGAAAAGTCAAAATAATCTTGAATCCATCTTAACTGTTAATCTGCTGAAGCAGTTGGTTCCATAATCTCCACATTAGATTATTAGTTGTTAATCTAGCTTAATTACATCTCTTTTTAGCTTAATATAACATAATCAGTAAGTAGGATTGATTCAAAGTTCATCAAAGTCAATTATTTGGTTTTACTTAAAAAGTCAAATTCTCACTTGGTCAGTTTTTGAATAAACTAGATAATTTTCTATATGATTTAATATTGAATTTTATGTTTTATGCTTTTAGGGTTTTATTATTTTGCTGCTTATCTTCATTAAGGTTTTTTTTTTTTATTCACTTAGTTTAACTGCTTATTTGCAAGCTTCTTTTAAGCAATTTTCTAAAAAACTCCCATGTGCCAGAGGAGTTGGTGTTATCTGCTTGATTTCACAAGCTCACACAGAGCTTATTAGTGGGACCCAGGGCTTGACCCTTAGCTTTTTGGAAAGCCCACCTAGCTGTCTCTTTATTCCAGTGCTTATTTTCACTTTTCTAGCTTATTCCATAGGGCTGCTACTAGCTTTTTGTTTGTCCCATTTCCTGTTTACACTGAATACTCAGTGTTTTACAAGCTTTTTCTCAAGCTCATCAAAAGCTCATTAGTGGGCCCCAGTGTGAGATTCTTGGCTTTTTGGGAACCTCAATAAGCCAGCTTATTACATCCAAGCTTGCTTTTGACTTCTGAGCTTTTGCCCCTAGCTTAATCTAGCCTCCAAAAACCTTGCAGGCCTGTTTGGTTCACAGGGTATTTTGGAATTGCTTATTTGCTTATTAAAGCTTATCAGTGTGGTTCTTTGTGCCTTTTAGCTTCATTTAAGTACCTTTAGCTTGTTTGCATCTTATTTTACCTTTGGTTCCAGCTTGTAAGCTTGTTGTGAGCTCATTTGAGCTACAAATTCTTTTGAAAGCTCAAAAGCTAAACTGCTAAGCTCATAAGCTTCCAAACTGCTTATTTTTAAGTTCTAAAATTTTTGTTTTCATTAAAAGTTTGTATTATCAGTAGTTAAATAGGTTTAAACAATAAAAAACACAAAAACATCAACTTTAAAAATATTGATAGCGTTTATTTAATATAATTTAGTTTTTTAATTTTCTTTTCAGCTTATTATTAAGCACTTATCTGTTTTTATATTTTTCTTAAGTTTCTGTCATATTAAAGTATTTTTAGAAATTTTCTCAGATTTTTCCTTTTTAATCTAGTATTTTTAATAATTAATAATAGTTGTAATAATTAATTAATATTAAAGTATTAAATAGTAATATTAATTTTTATTAAGTAAAACCATGTTTTTATAATTTTTCCTAGCTTTGTTAACTTAATTAGAACCTATAAAAATTAATCTTATAATTTTTCCTTTTTATTTTCTAATTTTAATCCTTTAATTAGTTTAATTAGATTTGAATTATTATTTAAGTTTTTAATTTATAAATGTAGGATATTAGTTTTCACTTACACATCAAACCAAAACACCAAGTTGGCGTATAAATGGAATTCTAGAGAGAGAAAGTTAGAGGTTTAGGGAGCTTAGTGAGAGAAAGTGAAAGATATTATTATGAGCTCCAACTCTCTACCTTGGGAGGTAGAGAGTATTTATAGTCTTACATAAAACGCCACACAACGGGCTGTGGATCAGGCATACAGTGGGTAAAGACCCGTCCGTCCTCCACGGTGTTACTTAACTAAATACTACTTAACTTAAAATGACTACGACTACGGGCTTTCTAACGATTACATATACTTGAGGTGACCGACTCTTTAATACCTGGAATTTCTAATTCCTAACAATCTCCCCCTAAGGGAGGTCACCTCAATCATGTACTAAAATTACATTGAATACAAACAGATATTACAAAAAAAAATTGTTCTTGCATTCTTGATGTAGTACTTTGCTCCGAAGCTCGTAGTCCTTGATTCTTCTCATTGCATGTTTGATTAATCCTAGTGGAGGTCTTTTACTGATCCACGTGATAATAATTTTGAGCCAGCTTTTGAGATCATCATCTATCAAAAAATCTCTGTGACATCCATTGTGATGTTGGTATTATGTGATGTTGTGACTTTCGGACCGACATGCTCACATTCTGGATCATGATATCTTCTCATCAAAGTAGCGGAAGCTTTCGTTGATTCATGATATTGGCAGCAACGTAGCAGAAGCATGGAGTGTAAATATCAGAGTTATTGATGCACTTATCATGATTTCTTGAGAGATGAATGTATTGTGTGAGCATGCGGCTATGGATTGACCGCTTCATTCTGATCAGCTGCAAACGTCTTTGACCACTTTAGTTGAATTGAGGTACACGGCCCACGGTTCCCCGTTGATCAGTACAAGTACTGCCTATGATCAGGTATAATTCCGAAGAATTTCCTTGACAGGGTTTCGCAGCTGCTCAAGCTGTTCTCAAACCGGAACATCTCAAAGAAGACAAAACGGAGTGAGTGAACCAGCGAATTTAAGTCCACTAATTGATGAAAAGAGATTTGAAAAACAATCGTGTATTGCTCAATAGAAATTGTTTTTGCAATACAACGAAGGTTTTAATGAACATCAATTATCAATCATAAAACACCTTTTGATTTGAAATATCCGTACACGGTCGATTTGCTAAAGAGAAGAGTTTTTAAGCACAAAGACCGGTTTTTCAAAGGTATCCGTCAATCTATAACCTGAACCAGGATTGATTCAAAAGATTGAATCGCCCCATTGTTTCTGTTCAGTTGTCACATGGTTGATCTATATAATAGATCTCACATGCCACCTACCAGGAGCTTGTTTGATGTTGGCTCCAGAAGGCTTTCCATCTTCATTGTGAATATGCAAACACATCACTCAGATGTTCTGGTAATACCACAAGGATAATGCGTAGGACTCAAGATATAATCTCTCTTTCCACATTGTGTGAAACAGAGAGTCTTCATTGAAAGTGTCCTAATGAGATTTATTGATGATCTCGTGGCTCTAGACTCAATTTGTGCATATTTGGATCCTGTGCCGGAGACTAGGGAGAGGGTCTCCTTCTTCAATATCAACAATCTCTAAGAGAAAGTCGATAGATAATGTCGGTTCCCCGTGAGAATGAAACAAGTCCTTTTAAGAGGAACTTGAGTGGTTTGGAAAGTTGAAGTGCAGTGCGTCACTGGGTCCATGACGTCTTGTCTTCAATACCGATGTTACCATCAGTAATATATGAATTGAACCCGGTTTCTGCCCTAAGGTTGAATATATGGAGGGCTATTTGTTTTCACCCTTTTCTTATTCAATTCTTTTTAATTCTTCAACCCCTTCAGTGCTTACCGAGACTTCATAGCTAGAACCTTGTTGGGTTTATTTCAGTACTAGCTCAGTCTCAGTCCGCACTCTTCCCATATCTCATTTTTCTCCTTTTATCATCATACCTAAGAACTCTACACTAACTAGTGGATAGTCCCTGGGTATATCCCTCCGGTTCTGGCGGATCATGGGAACACATACATAACCTTATCATCCTTATATCACCGTACATAAAGTAAAATTGGTCGGTCTATTTGGTATTGTTCATCTGCCATTGGAACCAATTGAAAACCATTTGAAAATCAATCCAGATACTTGTGATATATTATCAAAACATTTTGTACCTGAATTGTTTTTTATATTTTTAGAATAAGTGCTCCCCCTCAACATGTGCATGAATTGTTTGAAATCGTTTTGCACATGGAGGCAAGAGGAAGAAAATACTTCTTTGATTACCATTTTCTAAAAGATATCACCATCACTTCCTAGATCAAATCAAGTAGATAAAGCATTTCCGGGAAGGATGAGGTTTCCATAAGTTTGCTCCCCCTCAATATGTGCCTCGAGGTTTAGAAAGAGTTTTGCACATACTAGAGGGAACCTGCACATTGAGATAAATGATCACGTTTCAAATCATAGGTTTAAGATAGATGCTCCCCCTCAACATGTGCATGGAAAATTTGAAATCGTTTGTCACATGTGGGAAGGATAGCATGTACATCCTTATAAAACCATTTACCGAATTAACAGTGTAAATCCAATTTAAATCACACATTCTCCCCCGATCACAATTATCAAATCATTTGAGATTTGTGATCTCTTATAGATTTAAAT
The DNA here is from genome assembly GCA_019973895.1 of Chrysanthemum seticuspe. Taxonomy (NCBI): domain Eukaryota; kingdom Viridiplantae; phylum Streptophyta; class Magnoliopsida; order Asterales; family Asteraceae; genus Chrysanthemum; species Chrysanthemum seticuspe. Next base: position 143,941,791 of record BPTQ01000007.1, on the reverse strand, counting down.
TGATTTTGAAAGATTTTAAGGGGAATTGTGACTTGATTATGAAAGCGTTTTAACTGATAAGGATCGGATTTTTAGACTTTAAAACTCCATTGATGAAACATGCATGTACATCTTTTGAAAACAATTTAATGCCAAATAACTTTTTAATTTAATTGAAATCATTCTCCCCCTCAATCAATGACATAGGTTGTTGATTGAGAGATAGAGATTTTGACAAATAAGTCCTGATGATTATCAAAAATAGAGACCGAGTATTTTTCAAAGCAGTTAGTTTTCAGCAGATAAATGTTTATAGAATCAGAGCATGGAATTTGAAAACATGGTAAAGCATGGCTCTGTTCTTTCTTTGAAAAGCGGGTTACTGCCTGAAATGACAATAAACCATTGTTTCTCTTTCTCCCATTTTTTTTAAAGAATTCGAACAACATCTAAAGTCCCGTGTCATTCTTTGAATGACAGCACAAAGACCGTAGATGTTATCGAACTGAAAAAAATGACAAAGTGACAATTTTTTTTTTTTTTTTGAAGATTTTTCGAATTTTTCAGATTTTTATGGATTTTGAAGGTTTTATATTTTTCTATTTGCTTTTTGAAGGTTTTGTAATTTTGTATTTTGTTTTTCGAATAACTATTTACAAGAGATAGATGAAGATAGACCTTTACTCCTCGTCTTCCTCCTGAAGACGTTTGAGTGTTTCTGGTTGAAGGCTTTTCAAGCCAAGACGTGGAAGAATAAACTCAAAACGTTCTCTTGGAAGAGCTTTGGTGAAGATGTCTGCTAACTGATATTCAGACCTCACAAAATAGAGTTCCACCACACCTTTTTCCACTTGTTCCCTGATGAAATGATGTCGAATGTCGATATGCTTTGCTCTTGAGTGTTGAACGTTGTTGCATGAGAGAGCAATAGCACTTTTATTATCACAGTACAGAGGGATTTTGTTGAATTCAAAGCCATAGTCAGATAATTGAGATCTCATCCATAAGATTTGAGCACAACAGGATGACATGGCTATGTATTCAGCCTCTGTAGAGGAGATAGAAGTACTCATTTGCTTCTTTGAAGACCAGCTCACAAGCTTATCACCCAAAAACTGAGCACCTCCAGATGTACTTCGACGAGTATCTTGACACCCTGCATGATCGGCATCTGCATAGGCTGTTAGTGACATGCCGGTGTCCTTCGGGTACCACCCATGTTGATGGTTCCTTGGAGGTACCGAAAGACCCGTTTAACCGCTTCAAGGTGCTTTTTAGTAGGCTTAGCCTGGTATCTAGCACACATGCAAACAGCGAACAAGATGTCTGGTCTACTAGCAGTGAGGTACATCAGGGATCCAATCATACTACGATATTTCGTTTGATCAATCATGATCCCTGAGTGGTCCTCATCTAGTTTGGTTCGATCAATCA
>BPTQ01000007.1:143878773-143922015 GCA_019973895.1 Chrysanthemum seticuspe | reverse complement strand
ATATATACGACATACACTAGTCGTTTCTTTAAGTCGAAGAACAATTCTCGCAAAAAGAAAGACTGAAGGAACTGTCGAAAAACTTAGGCAAGTACTCGAACTCTTTGGGTTCTAAAACCAAAGAAGTGCCTAAACCTACTCCTAAAACAACTAAAGCAACTACCACCTACTCTACTTACACTTCTTCTTAGCCTACTTCTCCTCTACACTCCTCTGAGACCCAGGAAGCCGCCAAGTCTGCAAAGACAACAAGGGGCAAGTGATAGCAAATTTTGTCAAGTTCAAATATTTTGTTCAATTTTCACTTGTTACTGACTTTAATTGTATTTCTTTTGTGTGATTCATTAAAAGTTGCAGTATAAGAATAATCTTTATTAAGTTGTTTCTTATGCAATGGGTTCATGAACGCCTTATCGTGAACCCTAACTTTACTGTTTCAACCCACTAAGGAGAGATTCGAGTCCGATACAGACTCGTGTTGAGAATCTCGAGTGACTCGATAGAGTCCTTGATTCAACATAAACCTCCTCACTTTTCTACCGAACGCACATACACAAAAATGTTAAGTGTTCGAATTGGAAAAGTGAGGTAGAGAATACGATAAATATGTACATACCATAAACTGAGAAAGGATTCACTGTTTGACTGTAGTGTGTCTTCTGTTTTATGACTACATAAAACAGAGACAAATGTTTCTGATAAGAATCACCCAACTTTGTCATTTCAATCCCAAGTGCTATTCCGCAAGTACTTGGGTAACGTATTCTTTGTTGAATTATTTCTAATAAGAATATGACGTTGAAAATTACTTAGTGTGTTTTCTTTATGTTAATTTCAGTCATTGTTCACTTTTAACTTGTTTTATAAACTTGAACTGTTTTAAACGATAGTGAACGGGGAACAACAGAAACGTCTGAACCGCCGAAGGACCCAGAGTCTCCTCACATCTCCTCTTCATCCGATTCTTCTTCACATTCATCTCATCCACCATCAACGAAATCAACAAAATCCTCATCCAAATCCGTGAAGAAACCAAAATCTTGGGTTTCTCAAGCTCATGAACGGATTCAAAAAGCTGTCAAGGAAGTCAGAAAGAAAAACGCTCTTAACAAGAAGCTGAATTTCTTTGCTGATCACATACAGCATATATATAGAGAGAACGAAAAGAGGAACAAGGAAAGGAAGTTTGTGCAGGAATTCATGAAGAGTCATCGCCGTGAGCAACTAAACGAAATGATTGAAGGTTACACAAACAGGTACCTTCGTGACAACGTTCCTAGACTTACACAGGAGATGTTTACCAGACAACTCTATCCAAACCTGTTGCACCTGGCCAAACAGGCGATGAAGTCAACACCAATGTATGTCAGCATCAATCCTATTGATCCCAAAATCTTCTCAGACGCTGAATTAGTTGATCGACTGATCGCACAACTGTCTAAACATTCCGCAATGCTTGCCTCTCATGAAAGCAAACTGTTAGAAGCATTGCTGGCATTCCAACTTAATTCTGCATGCCGAGAAGAAGCTGAGAGGCCTAAACGTCATAGAGACGATGATGATCAGGATCAGGATAAGACTGACGAGGCTAAACGTCAAAAGATGTCTGGTGAATCCTCCTCGATGCCACCTCCTCCAAAACCAATTCCTGCACAACAAAAGTCTTCTCCACCACGGTCTTCCACTGATAAACCTCGGGACGATTCCGAGTTACCACCCTTGACTCAGAAAACTGGTGATCACTTTGAGTATACGGGTGGTGACGATGAAGAGGTCCTTGAGCCCCAACAACAACCCTCCTCTCCCAAACAAGTGAAGAAACCCGAATCATCATCAAAGCCTTCTAAAAGCAAGAAAAAGACGACTCAGCCAGATGTCGTATCATGGCTAGATGACGATACAACCGCATAATTTGAATGGTTTTCTACTCTTGTTAACGACACTCCCTACCCTGAAGAAGGTCAAGAATTGGTAGACGGTAGTACACTGGAGCATGCAAAAATCTTGCAAGAACGATTCCGTGTGAAGAAGATGACGAAATCCGAGTTGAAGCGCATCAAGAATGACACATTCCTTCTGTTGAAAAACAGCTCGGAAAGTGCAATCGAGGTTGAATATCACCTTGAAAACATTGCTCGAGCCATGTCTAACAACATGGATTGGCTCAACCCAGAAGCAAACATCGACTTCACTAAACGGAACAACCCTCCATACTACACTGACTGGACCAAATCTCTACCAACAATCGGCCAACCAGATGAACCAAGGATTCCCTTCAGATATTTCTTCAACACAGACCTGGAATTTCTTCTCCATGGTGGCGATGGTTCAAGAAAATACGCTACATCATTAACTCTTCCATTCCCAGCAGCTACCTACTCTAACTGCATAGCTATCGAGGAACGTGCAAATCACTTGTTTTCTGACAAAGTGCAAGCATACGACCAAGATGCATTGTATGGGATTCATCATTGGCCTGAACGCCGAAGAATCTACTACAGAAGCTGCCTGGTTCAGAAGTCTCAACATGAAGTGTATTGCTCAAAGAACATCGTGGCCATCAAACACATTGATCTCAAGTCTAAATGGGACTACACATTCTTGAAGAATATCATAGTCAAACGACAAGATGAACAAGACTATGAATTCTCAGAGGCTGACTTTGAGAACTTGTCACTCAACGACATCGAAGACATGTACCTTGCCAAAGTACAGGGTCGTATGAGACAATTCTCGACTGAAATTCAACGTGAATTTATCAAGTCAGTTCTCATCTTCATTAGACGCATTGTGATCAAAGAACGTGTCGAAGATATCCAGATGGCTGTTGAATCATATCAGAAACGTGTAAACTTCACTCCACCACAGCTTGATCTTCCTGACATCAACCAGCTCAAACAACTTACGCTCATCAGCAAACCTTTCGGCATTGTTTACCGCAGTGAACTTCGCAGAAACTGCTTAATGGCGTGTAGTGAGCTCCATAAATTCGGGGATCATACCTTGAAGATGGTTAGGGATGGATTGGCGTACAGATTGAAGGATATATGCTTGAAGGTTGGGAATCCTAAGCGCTGGAACTCTCAGGATAGAAGGGATGTGAGAAGGATCATCACCATGATTGATGAACGGTTGTTCAGAAGGGATCAGTTCAGACGCTTGGAGAGCTATGTTGGTGGTAGACCCAGGATAAACATCACCGGCTTTCAACGCCCTGTGCGCACTCCTGGGTACATCACTGCACTTCCTGGTACCCCTTGAATTGTTTCCTTCATATGATTTTGGATGTATGATTATATATATGTGGATGGCTTGTGCACACATAACAGTGTACAACCCGTATGTGTCAAGAAAGGACCCTGTGGTACGCCTCAGTGCCACAATCCTTATAAAAGGAGCGAAAGCTTCTTATTTTTGAGTAAAACCTATCAAACCTTTCTTTTTTCAAGGTTTTGCTCAAAAAGACAAGTACTTCCCCATATGATTTTAAAACCTCAACCGTTTATATCACTAATTGAGGGGGAGTATTTGATTAAAACTTTGTTCACAAATTGTTCACAGTGGTCACTCTTCCCGCAACACTCAAAATGGTCATATTTATTCTCAAAATGTTTCAAAAATAACGTCTTATATGCCATTTTTGAGGGGGAGAAAATTTGTGTGATAAGAAATATGTTGTGCTGAATGCAAATGAATCCGTGTACCTCAGACTTAACCAACGAATTGACGGTACTAAACTGTTAGTAACTCGAAAAGACTTGTCCTGGACGGGTAATAATTTCAAGCTAGTTCGCTAGTGATGTAAACGTGTCTCGCAAAGGACTCGTCTTAGTAGAAGGTACCATTCGAGAAGCTCTTGATAGACATGAACTCTGACGGGTATGACAACCTTTCGAGGTTTGTCTACACCTTCAAGGTAGTTATTAGAGCTAGTTGTCACCTAAAAGCTGACAATGTAACTCTTTAACTATTCAACGTAACCGTGTCTCGCGGGAGATTGTCTATCTTTAGTGGATCAATTCATAAAGTGCGCGCTCTTTCCTCACTGTGCATTTAACCTTTAAAACTATTAAGCACATGTGGAGGGGGAGTATTTATGCAAAACATCATCTCTCACAGTGGTTCAAACATGTTTTTCATTAACAAACCCTTTGAGAGATATTTTAACTTGCAGTGGTTTTAATGGCAAACATAGGATAGTCATGGAGTTATAAGGTGACTAAGGTTAGGAATAACCGTCCTATGATCCGCCAGAGCCGGAGGGATCTACCCAAGGACACTACCATTAGTTAGTGTTAGAAGTCCTTAGGAATGATTATAAAAAGGAGAAAATGAGAATCGGAGAAAGAAGGAGTTGAAGAATCAAAAAGAAATGTAAAGTAAAGGGTGAAAAGAAATAGCCCTCCAGATTATTCAACTTAGGGCAGACACCGGGTTCAATTCATATGCTACTGGTTGTCACTTAGTGACACCGGTATTGAAGATTAAAAGTCGTCATGGACCCAGTGACGCATGCACTAAACCTTCTTAGCCACTCAAGTTTCTCTCAACAGAAGCTTGTTTCATTCTCACAGGGAACCCTACATAAACTATTGGCTTTCTCTTAGAGATCGCTGGTATTGAAGAAGGAGACCCTCTCCCTAGTCTCCGCTCAGGAAAACCAAAACGCACTGTTGAGTCTAGAGCCACGAGATTCATCAAAAGATCTCTTAGGAACACTTGACATTTAATCACTTGTTGATCAACAATAAGGTCTTCAGTGATTCAGTGGTTCATATCGAGTCCTTCACAGATCTTAGCAATCTGTCGAGAACATTTATGAGAGGTTCACATCTGTGATCCTCAGTGATTGAATGGAAACTCCTGCCAGGGTCAACATCAAACAGCCCTGACAGCAGGTCGCTTCGGTAACTCCCCGTGGATTACGCGGAGTGTGTCTCAAACGGTCTACAGTCGTGAGGTGATGCTTCGGTGTACCTCAACGACTCATCTGAACTGTAGATGTACTTCGGTACATCGCGTTATCTCACTTGTGGGACTCCAGTTCAGGAACGGCCTTTGTAAGAATTAGAGTTGTGTTTTCACACTATGCTGTTAACACTCTCGAAGTTCAAACTTGTAAGTGCTGGAAACCGCTTATTTCTAACCGTTTGCAATGTTTTCTTCTTATGGAAGCTCTGGAGCGGAATGATCGTGCTGATTCTTCTCATGCTCACGCCAACATCATCACTAATGGAAGTTCTATTCAAAAGCAACACAATCGTCAGAATGATTCTTCGTCTAACCAAAGAATCTACAAAGTTAAAGACTTAGAGAACTTCATCAGTATTGAATTCCAACGTCATAGAGCGTGTGAGCATGTTGAAGAATGACGTGGAGACATTGGAGAAGCGAAGCAGACCTGAGGCAGACTGATGCAGACAACAACATACTATCACTTTCACCACAAAGAACAAATGATCAAAGAACAAAGTTAAAGATGACGTCGAAGCTTAACCGTTCAAAGATAACTATCTCTCTACACTGGGGAGATTGTTTGAATCAAGGCAATTCCTCTCACAAGAAAGAAGAATGCCAGAAGACGTCACAGCTACTATTACATCAACGCCTTCACCGTTTACATTCATATATACTTGAGGGGGAGATTGTTGGAATCACTCCTAAACAGTATTTCAAGTATTTATATTTCATATGTAATAGGTAGCTTTGTTATGGCCTTTATGTTTGTTTAAGGTCAAGCTTATGTAGAAGGCCCATAAGCTTGATCCAAGCCCAATAAGGAATAGGGAAGGAGAGGGAGTGTTGCCCTAGCTCCTTGCCTATAAATACATTGTAATAACCTTCATTTGAAGGTTGGTTGTTCAAGTTATTCTCTTTCACTACACTCTACGCATAACCGGTCAAGTATACTTGTATGTGTGTGTTTGGCTTACTTGTTCAATCGCCTTATCTCTTCTCTTATAAGCTTGTGTTGTAAAACTAGTGACCTAACAGAGACCTTACGCATAAGGACTTACGTGTAAGGTCTTTACGCCTAAGGTTCTTGGTTTACGCTTAAGACCCTTCAAATGTTTACGCGTAACTATCTTTACTCATAAGGACATAAAAAGGTAGAAGAAGAAATGACTTTAAGACTTTTACCAAACCAAACAAAATACCAACGACTCTCTTGTGACTTCAGTTTTTTTACATCATTAGTCATAAAACCTTAAACAAAAAAAAAACAAAAAAAAAAATCAGATGTGACTGTTGTAAAAAACGAAGTACGCCACAACCATCCACCATTCGACCAAACCCTATAACCAACTCTGACACAATCAATATCCCATCCTCCACATTTTAAACTCTTATCTCCATCAAGACTCGAACAGTAAATGAAAAACATTAAATTGATCTCAGATAATTTCGTGACACTCATAGACAAATCTGACCTTGAAGGTCGTATACACAAAAACATACATCACAAATCATTTATTTTGAAGATAAAAGCTTCAATTGATATCCGAAACTAAAAGATTAAAGAAATAACAACAATGTTATTCTTTTATCTTGGTTCGTTACAAACACTTCAACAATTATTGACACCTACCCGAGACCCTCAAATGGATCTTGAAAACGTTTGATCACTTCTTTATTCGAATTGGAGCAGAAAAAATAAACATTTAGGTTCAGTAGTGTGTTGGTAATTGTGATTATTGTGCTCGGATTGATAGTAAGAAGATGGTGACTTGAGATTTGGTTAACTGAGTTGAGAATCAGTTGAGATTCAGATGAGTTTTTGGTAGGTGAGAAGAAATGGATATGTGGTAGGCGGATGAATTTTTAGGTTTAGGTCAAATGAGAAGAGTGGTACGTTTTAACTAAAACCGGGTATTAATTTTTTGGCTGTTGGATGTTTATTATACCCGTGTGTTTAGGGCAATCTATATGGGCTTAAAGGGTTTCTTGAGTTTTGGGTATGGGCCGGATGCATAAGTTGGACTTGGGCCGTACATGTAGTACTTTAGAGTTGGATCTGATTTTTGAGTTGCCTTTGGGCCTAGGTTTATTGATTCAAACTTGATTACAATTGTAATGAATCATGGAATGGGTCTAGGTGGTCATCATCCGAAAAATTATACTAATATGTTGAGCTGAAATTTAATCATTCAAATGTATTTTAATACATTGAGATAATTGTTGGTATAATTCTTTGGCGAAAAGGAGTGGTATTTTGGTCAAATTTTTTTCACAAGGATACATTTTGACAAGAATCGGGAAACCATTATCAAGTTCATTTAAACCGTTAACAAAGGCTAGATTTGGGAATTTAACCATAAGATGTGACTATGGCGAGAATTATTTATTATTTATTTGAGGTTGAAGTGGGATATCACGGGTGCGTGTACTTAGTATCTGAAGATATCGAGGTTGGTTGGATGCATGATTCTTCGAGATCCTTGTTCGAGCTTTAACCGTTATGAATGACAAAGACTTGAGTTGTCTAGTTATAACTGATGTAAGGAGTTACATTGTTGTGATCACAGCGTATAGCTATCACTTTAAAGGAGTTACGTTGTTGTGCTCAAGTGTCACAAAAAGCTGTGGATAATTCAAGAAACTTTCGTTTACCCCTTTTCGATCCGGTTAATCAACCCGGTAAGGAAAAGGGTTCTTCGTCTGACAATAGTGCAAGTTTAAGTCACAAGTTCGGGTTATTTTACTTCAGTCTCAAGTTCATCATATTGGGTTTTCTCCATCAGTAGTCACTACAAAAAGGCGTCAGAATGATAATGGGGTCGGTAATGAGTTAGCTGAGAGGAGTATAAACGAGCAGAGAAGTTTTATCAGCAGTTGATTCACACGAGATATCTATGGTACATCACAATTGTTCGATTAATTGGACATACATGGTTTCGCTATCTCCAATTCATCATCAACATACGTGGTGTATGATTCTGATTCATTGAAAACATCGGGGGGAAGAGAGTGTACGAAATCCTATTTCTTTGATAACTTTTGCGAAAACCCTCTCCTTTCATGAATTTATTCAATCAGGGGGAAGAAATTAGACGATCCGTGGTTCAAACGTCTCACTTTGGTGTTATCGTCTCACTTTCACAGGGTTATCGTGTGTGAAGTTACCTAAATATGATGTTATGATGCCTCACACACGGTCATTTTATCGAGTAATTTGCATATTCACAAGTGATTATTATTCCGATAGACCGCAACAATCAGGGGGAAGTCATTTCATTTCGTCTTTCGCGGCTTGTTTGGTGTGAAACATCTACATACGTGAGAAGATCTTGTTGATTTCTTGCATGTTACCCCCGAAACGGATTTTACGAATTAAGACAAATTTACCTTGTGTGGTTTACTGCTCATCTACAAATTCCGCTGCGTACTGAAAATTTCAAAAGTTAGAGGAAATGTTCACTACATAAGAGTTTCGAATCTGCTGAGGACGGTTGTCAGTTTGGGGGGAACTGATTCAGAAACTTCGCCAAAAAGAAGTGTACAGAGAAGCTGCTAAAGACATGCAACATGATTTGGGGAGAAGTTAATCCAATTCATGCATATTACACCATTTGCCTACAAGTGAAGAAAACGGTTCTCAAGTCGAGGTACAAGAAGAAGACAAAGAGCGTAAACTTTCATCATCCTCAGCATTTGAAGAGCTTATGAAGACCTTTCTTTATTTGTTTTTTATACTTGTAGGAAATGTTGCAAGTAATCCCTTATTTCGTCCCATTGGAGGAAGATTGTTGGAATCGCTCCTAACTTGTAAATGGAACGACATTGACGGGATTACATTTTCTACCTTTGATAGCTAAAACACATGGGCTTGTTATGTCATATAGTCATAGTTGTATGCGTTTAGCTATAAATACCCTCCTAGACTTTCCTAGGAGGGTGAGACTCTTTTGTGTAACTTCATATTTTCCTTATCAATAAACACTAGTTTCTCCCTTCTCTCTCTAGTTTCTATCACTAACTTGAAGATGATGTTCTTTCATCTTCCTAGACCTCCCGATTCACCAAATCACCCATAAAAACGATCCTAACATGGTAAATTTAACAAGTGGAAGAAGCGAATGCTTTGCTACTTAACTGGGATGGAACCTTATTACATTAAGTGTATTAATGAAGGTTCATTTTTCTCAAAGACTGCTAAAGGTTTACCTAAACCTGAAGCTCAGTGGACCCAAGATGAGGGAGGGTGGTCAACCAGGACCAAAGACTCAAAAGCATCATCATATCTTGTCTTCCTGATGAAGGTCCCTCAGATACCAAGGAAAACAGGATCATGGACCTGAAACTTGAGTACAATACCTTGAGAGCCAAAGACTCAGAAACCCTCTCTCAAACTTATACCCGTTATAAAACTTTGTTAAATGAATTGTCAAATGATGGTGTCAAGTTGTCCAAACATGAAATCAATGTTGGTTTTGTTAAAAGTCTCCCTGAGAAGTGGTTGAATTTTTCACAGGGACTTAGAAATGCTAATCATATTCAGAATCTTGAACTTCCTGAAATCTACGGGATATTCGTCTATGAAGATAATCTCATAAATAGACGATAACCTGATTTGAAAAAGTCTCAGGAAGTCAAAAAGTCACTGACAACCACTTCAACACTAATTTATACTGCCTTTTATTCAAACAGTGTGGTTCAGGATTTTCAGGAAAATTCAGACAATGAGGCTGATGAGAGAACAAACGAGGAGTACCTGAATGACTTAAACATTGAGTTTCAGGAAAGGGCACTCCTTGCTAACTCTAAAAGGTTTATCAGAAGGAACAAAAGTTTTTCTAATGCTAAAGTTAATGAGGACACTGAGTGTTTTAAGTGTCATAAAAGGGGTCATTTTGCTAAATACTGTCTTTCTAAAACTATTTCTGAACCCTCTTACAAACCCTCAGGGTCAGACCAGTCCTTAGGTTTTAGCAAATTTCAACCAAAGATCTTTCAGTCTCACCAAAATTTTCAAAACAAGTCTGACCAAAACAAAGCTGTTGATTTTGAATCTAAGTATAGGAAAGCTAAGGCTAAGCTAGCTATTCTTGAGGCCACTCCCTCAGAAACAACACGAAATGTTAAATTTGTGCAGGGTAAAAACAAGGGTCTGGTAGCTGAAGTCTTTGACTAGGATGAAGAGCCAGTCTCCTCAGATGATGAAATGGTGCAAGTCAGTGCACTAATGGCTCTCTCAGAAGAGGACAAGCTAGCTGTTGGAAAGAATCACGCTAGGAATGGTGAATGGGTTAACATCACTATGAGGAAGGTAAACATTTTACTTTCCATGGTTGATGATTCAGATTGGCAGTCTTTCATGAATTATATTAATGTTGACCTTAAGTTCGTAGAAGAGCAACGATTAAATCTGTTTTCTAAGTATAACAAGTTAAGTTTAGAATTAAATAAGTGTAGGGATGAATTGCTTATTTTAAAACAAGCCAAACTTGAGGCTGTTACACTACAAATTCAAAACACTGAGTTAGTAAAACGTAATCAAGCTCTTCAGGAAGAACTTAAGAAGGAAAAACAAATCATTGAAAGCTGGACTGCTAAGAACCCTAGAGTCTATGATACTGTTCAAGCCCCCAGTAGCAAAAAGAGAATAATAGGTGAGGATCAACTCACTGATATTCTCAGTGAAGATCAAAGTCCCAAACATTTTGTGTCTGCTTGCATGCTCTCTAAAAAGGAGCTGTTGCCAAAATCCAGTGATTGGGTTGAAAGGGTAAACCCTGAAAGTAAGATTCCAAACTTCGATTCTGGAAGAATACTTGAGCCTGAAAGTCAGGATATCAAGAGAATGCTTGGACTCCCTGATGTACCCAGTAGTACTGAACACATCACTGAGTCTGAAGCTGAATCTCAAGCACCGCTTCCACCTCCGAAATCTCTTCAGGGAGCTGCACCTAGCACTGAGCTTACTCCTTTACAATTCAACCCTCACTCTCTAAAAGAAAGGTCAGGCCTTGGCAGAACAATATTGAAAAGATTAGTAAAACCAACCCAAGAAGATCCAGTTCCCACTGAGACTTCAGTTCCTACTAAAGAAGACCAAATCAAGCACTTGACTGAACTTGTGAGGAAGTTGAGTGAAAAGATGAACTCAGCTGAGAAGGTTCCTGATTCAAAAATCAATGAACCAAATTCAATCTCAAGTTCCTCCAAGTCCAAAAGCAACTCCAAGCCCAAACAGAAGTGTGATCTATGCCATTATACAAGCCACACCATTGATAATTGCTACAGAATCCTCTTTTGCATGATATGCAAAAAGGAAGATCACAGAACTTCTGATCACTTACAGTATGTAAGGTCATTCAATGAAGCAAGTTATACCAACCTTGGTCATCAATATGCTTCTTCATCTAAGCAGGATCAAATGCCTAAAGCTAAACCTTTTCCTCCTTGCCCACACTGTGGCTTTAATGATCATCATCCTGATGATTGTCTCATGAACTCCTGCTGTGAAATATGTGGAAATCCAGCACATGAGACATCTCAGCATGATAGGGTCATACAAGCAAGGAGAAGTTCAATACAACCCCGCATCACTGAGTCTTCCTTAGTAAGCAAGTGCAAAACATGTGGTAGCACACTTCACTCAACCACTGACCATGAGTCCATTTCAAAGTTTAAGCAGTCCATCAAACCCAAGCCTACTAGTAAGTGGGTTAGCAAGAGAAACTAATCCAGTTTACTATTTGAGCAGAGACATGCCAGGGAGCCTATTTGGCATCTGGATAGTGGATGTTCAAGGAGCAAGACTGGTGTGAAGGAATATCTACACAAATATGTGAAGGAACCAGGACCTAAGGTAGTGTTTGGTGATAACTATGTAGGATCATACATATTGTGTTGATGATGATTCGAGTGGCCTTGGATGGTGATGAATCAAGTATGCCATGGTTTAGAGAGAGAAAGAGATGAGAGGAAGTTCTTGAAAGAGAGTTGTAACACAAAATGCAAGGTTAGATTAATGAGAAGCACCACCCTTCCCTTAGTGGGAAGGGTATTTATAGTTACAAACTAAACGCCCTCCTGTCGGGCTGTGGATCAGGCATACAGTGGGTAAAGACCCGTCCTTCCTCTACGGTGTTGCTCTAAACTAAACTATGCTAATGACTAACTAATAACTAAATAACTACTAAATAACGTAAAGTCTACGAGCTAAGATATGCTAAACAATAATTGGGGTGACCGACACTTCCTTATGGAATTTCCAATTCTTAACAATCTCCCCCTAAGGGAGGTCACCCTATGATTTACATTTTGAATCCTAGCATTCTATCTTTGTCACTTCAATTCTTCAATGTCCTCAATCTTTGTGCTTTAGCAGTGACTCTTCATAGTCCGATGATTTTGTACTTTCAGTGGAGGTCTTTAACTGATCCACATCTTGATGATCTTCGAGCTTTCTTTGAGATCATCAGCCACATTAAATCTCTGGATCACCATCTATTGTGTTGCCATCATGTGATGTTGTGACTTTTGGACCGACATGCTCGCACTTTCAGGATCATGACATCTTTCCATCAGAGTAGCGGAAGCTTTACTGGTTCATGATATTTTCAGCAGCGTAGCAGAAGCATAGTATAAAAATATCAGAGTCAGATTATGTAGATATGCACTAGTCATGATTTCTTCAATTAAATGTGGATGCTGTGAGCATGCGGCTTTGGATTGACTTCTCAATTCTGATCAACTGCAACCGTCCAAATGTACCTGCAAACAACAGTTAGCAATAAAACACATGAAAGTGTCTTTGATCACTTTCGTTGAATTGAGGTACACGACCCACGGTTCCCCGTTGATCAGTACAAGTACTGCCTGTGATCAGGTATACTTCCCAAGAATCTCCTTGACAGGGTTTCGCAGCTGTTCTAGCTGTTCTTAAACCGGAACGTCTCAAAGAAGACAACACGGAGTGAGTGAACCAGCGAATTGAGATTCACTAATTGATGAAAAATTGATTTGAAAACAATCACGTATTGCTTAGAAGAAAGAGTTTTGCAATACGACAAAGGTTTTATGAGAAAGATCAATTTTCAATTTAAAATACTTTTTATATTTGAAAGAGAATACACATTCGATGTGCTAGAGAAAAGAAGAGATTTGCACATCGAACGGTTTTTCCAAAAGTATTTTTTCAATCAGAGATACTTTTTGTGTTTGAAAACATGAGTACACATTCGATGTGCTAGAGAAAAGAAGATTTGCACATCGAACGGTTTTTCCAAAAGTATTCGTCAATTCATTTCCTGGACCAAGGTTGATTCAAGAATGAATCGCCCCATTGTTTCTATCCAGTTGTCACAAGCTTGATCTTTAGAAAAGTTCTCACATGTCACCCACCAAGAGCTTGTTTGATGTTGGCTCTAGAAGGATTTTCATCTTCATCGTGAATATTTTTACATATCACTCGGATGTTCTGGCAATACCACAAGGATAATGCGTAGGACTCTTAATATATTATTACTTTCCACATTGTGTGAAAAAACAAGTCTTCATCAATTTAGTGTCCTAATGAGATATTGTGGATGATCTCTTAGCTCTAGACTTAATTGTGCACATTTGGTTTCCTATGCCGGAGACTAGGGAGAGGGTCTCCTTCTTCAATATCAACAATATCTAAGAGAAAGTCGATAGATTATGTAGGTTCCCCGTGAGAATGAAACAAGCCCTTTTAAGAGGAACTTGAGTAGCTTGGGAAGTTCAGTGCAGTGCGTCACTGGGTCCATGACGTCTTGTCTTCAATACCGGCGTTACCTTAGTAACCACCAGTAACATATGTATTGAACCCGGTTACTGCCCTAAGGTTGAATTATTGGAGGGCTATTTCTTTTCACCCTTTTTCACATTCAATTCTTTTTCATTCTTCAACCCCTTCAGTGCTTACTGAGACTTCATTACTAGAACCTTGTTGGGTTTATTCCAGTTCTAGCTTTATCTCAGTCCGCACTCTTCCCATATCTCACTTTTCTCCTTTTTTCATCATACCTAAGGACTTCTACACTAACTAGTGGATTGTCCCTGGGTAGATCCCTCCGGCTCTGGCGAGATCGTGGGAACGAATACCTAACCTAACCATCCTTATAACACCATGCATAAAGTAAATTGGTCGGTCTTTTGGTACAGTTCTTTCCTTCTCGAAACCAATTGAAAAATCATTTGGAAAATCAATCAAGGTACTTGTGATATAAAATCAAAGCATTTTGTACCTTAATTGTTTTGATCATTTAGAAATGCTCCCCCTCAACATGTGCACATGATTTTGAAATTGTTTAGCACATGGAGGCAAGAGTTCTTTGAAATAATTTCTTGATCACAATTTCCATAGAAAAAGCCATTTGATTTTCTTGGTAAATTCTCCCCCTTAATATGTGTGATGGATATTTGAAAATCATTTTGCACATAGAGGCAAGAGGTTTTTGAAGTACTTGTCACGATTGCCAATAGAAACCATTCGCTCCCCCTCAATATGTGCATCGATATACGAAAGAGTTTAGCACATATTATAGAGAACATGCACATTGAATCAAAACGATAATCTTTTATCAAATTTCATATTAAATCACAAATTCTCCCCTGATAAAAAATATCAAACCCTTTGAGATTTTGGATCCCAAGTGATTTAATAAGGTTTGAAAAACATGGGAGAATATGTGGCCTTGTTTAAATACTCTTCTGGTTTTTGGTTAAATGCTCCTCCACAATCATGTGCATTATGTATTTGAAATCGTTTAGCACTAGGAGGAAGGAGTGCTTTTGAAACAATCACCCCTTTAAAACCGATTTGAGATTTAAATCACGATCTCTCCCCCGATCAAAAATTTCAAACCAATTGAGATTTTGGATCCCGATTGATTTAAATCATTTAGAAAATTTTGGGGAAAGACGTGAAAAAATTTATTTTTGAAAAATGAATGATAAGGATCAATTTTAGACATTAAAGATTGTTAGTGTCAGGTATGATAGTTTTAAGAGATCTTTAAGTAAAATAAAACAATTTCACAATAAAAAAAGAACAGAAATTTTTTTATTTAAAAAGATCTTTGAGTTTTAAAGAAAATCATACCATGACATAACATTAAATCTTTAGATCATCACTTTATTATGTACAAACCGGAACTTTTATGAAGAAATACCGTTTGAAAATATTTTATTTTAAATCACTCTCCCCCTCAATCGATGATCGTAGCCGATGATTGAGTGACTTAAGATTTGATAAAATGAAGTCCAGTGATTTCCAAAATTAAGTCTAATTTATTTTCAAAACCAATATTTTTCATTTTCAAAAACATCAATTTCAAAATTGTTTTAGGAAAAATGGTATCCTCCACTACTATTTACTGCACAAAGAAACGTGGTGGTTAAGCTGCTTTTGTTGTTGTTGTTGTAGGGCATGAAGAAAACCATCTGCTGATGCAGCAAGACCTCTGACGTTGCATATATCATGCCAACTCTTAATAGAGATCCAATTAAGCTCCATTTCTTCTTTTGTCAACCCAAGAAATAGTTTCCCTTTCCTTTCGGCATCTAATCAACTTATTTTGTGGGATCCGGATCGGGAACGATCTTATATCCATGATATCTGCATACGTTAGTGAACATACATACAGATATATGGTGGTCGACAACAACCAAACAACAATCGACTAATAAAAGTCAATTCAACATATCAATCAAATCATGTAAAGCCTGGGAATAATGTGTTTATCAAACTATAGTCATCTAAACCTAATAATCATAACCTATATTCCTAGTCCTTCAACATAGGCAAATATCTTTTTCAGTTAAGCACGTAGGATGATTATATAAGCCCTGTTAGATGATATAAATTTGAAAAACATTCTCCCCCTCAATCAATGACTCTTTCTCTGAAAAGTTTTAAAAGCGCTGAAGTCATTGATTGGGTTTTGCAAATTTATGAAAATACCAAATCTGGTTGATTTTAAAGCAACTTATTTACCACCATATTGTTAAAACAAATATTTTTCTGAAGAATTTTTGAAGGAAAAATATTTGAGTAGGAACAACAGTCCTTTGACATGCTTTCCTCATTTTGTTTTAGGATAAGTGCACGAAATATTTGAAAATTGGTTTAGCGCAGCACTTTCCTTTCTTGAAGAACGGGTTGCTATCTGAAATAATAGCAAACCATAGATATGAGACATGTTTTGGAAAAAATATTTACACCTTCTGCTCGAACTTCATCTATGGTCCCGTGCCATTGTTGAATGACATTTCTAAGACCGTAGATGTTATCGATATCAAAAGACGTCTTGAGAAAACATATTATTGGTATTTTTTTTTTTCAAATTTTCTGATTTTTATGGGTTTTTGTTGGTTTTATAATTTTCTATTTCCTTTTTGATGGTTTTATATTTTTGTATTTGGTTTTTGATAAATATTTACAGAGATAGAGTAGATGATATAGTTTAAGAAGATGATGATACGAGTACCGAGATAAGGATATCGAGTAGCCTCGTTGAAGAAGATAGAAATCGTCATCTCTTAAACATCCACCACCAAAGCTTCCGAGGCTCTTGAAAAGAAGGAATTGAGCCTTTAAGAATGCGAGACTTTGGAAGCTTCCCCCCAAACTGAAAATCCTTTAGCTGAGCAGATTCAAAGCTTTCTTTCAAGCTTCCCTTAGCCAGGTGCACAAAGAAGCACACCATTATCATCGATCTTGCTGCTCCTTTTAAGAATAATTTTTGTGATTCTTCGTTCGAGGTTATATCATCCAAAAGAATAGCAACGTATCATCCCACACATAAATAACTCTTCTCAAATTTTATTCCACTGAAGTCTGAAGCGATCCATACCAAAAAGTTGTCAAGAGACCACTTTCCCCCAAGTAGATGATTTGATGCAGTCAGTCTCTTAGACTAGAGCTCACGAACCCGAATACACATATACCCGAAGACAGAGAAACTTATACCATCGAAGTAGAAGATTAAGTTCGATAGCCAAAGAATAACCCCGATGTATACTTTTCTCTCCCATGATGATAGTGTATGAAGCTCAAGAACCCGAAGTACACGAAAGCCCAAAAAGAGAATAACCGATAACATTGAAGAAGCAGGCCGAATCACTGATTATCTCTGCGGATGTCAACTCCGGAATAAGTGATTATATCTCTGAATCACTGATTAAGCACTCAAGTGAAACAGCTGAGCGCCCCCAATCTACACAATTCTCTCTCCCCTGATGATTGCGATAACATCAAAATCATCACACACTTGTGTACCTCTTTTATCTTCAGAAACTAACACTTCCATCTCTTCCCCCACATAGTTGGAATAAGACCACTAAACGCCATGAGTCAAACCTTGAGTTTCTCTGCGGTAATGACATTTGTCTTCCCGGGATATCTTCAGTCACTTAGAAGTATTAAGTTCATCAAGTTTACTCGTGTTTAGATGCGTGTCTCCTTCCCCCTTGTTGGTTTTGATACTTCAGAATCAGCAACACATAATAAGCCCGTATACTAGAAATCTATTGAGAAGAACACTTGAACTCTTGTGAGAATCAACTTGCTGAAGAATATGAGCAAGTCTAATTGGGATTGAATCTGATTTCACTCTCCCCCAATTAGTACTCTCCCCTAAACTGACAATCTTTATGATGAATGCTTGGATTAAGAAGAGGTCTTTAGATTGTTAAATGTAACTCGTCTTTAGTCTTCTAACATGTAGCAGAAAATGTAGAACCGACTGTAGACTCGACCTTCTTCAAGATTGTCCAATTGGGGAATAGAAAGTTAACATCTTCAACTCACCAAATGCATTCCCGTTAACATACATATAGCAAATCCCCTTAACTCAAATCCCTCCCAATCAAACAAGAACAGAAAGATGTTCATCAAGGAAACCAGCCCCGCAACTGGAAGCACTTTGTCATTAATCATATCAGCCCTTGTGAAGATGTCAACCAACGGCTCTTATAAGAAAACTCCATGTGAAGATGACCCGATAAGAAGAAGCTCGGTTCTTACATGAGTTTGGAGCCGTTTGACCATTTATTCTCAGATATAACTCAACATGCAGCAGTTTCACACTTCTTCTCCCCCTCAAGAATTGCATACGGAGTTGCCATTCTTGATTGAATAAGTGAACATCATCCAAATGTAGTCTATTCACACTTCTCCCCCTCAAAGGTAGCATATGATGTCGCCATCGTCATTATAATTGAGCAAGTGGAAAAAGAAAACAATCAATAGTAGTTCGGTTCACTTGATGACTGAAAGCGCATGGAAAAAGCATGAATCATGTTGATGAGAATGGCCATTAATGAGAAGATTTCTCTTCTTCCGAAGATAATGCGCACTGAAGCGTACACATTTCTTTTCTTTGAGGAACGAGGCTTGAACTGTTGTGTTCAAACGTCATAAGAAGATTTCTCTTCTTTCGAAGACAATGTGCACTGAAACGTACACATTTCTTTTCTTTAGAGAACGAGGCTTGAATTGTTGTGTTCAAAAGTCATAAGAAGATTTCTCTTCTTCAAAAGATAAAGCGCACTGAAACGTACACTTTTCTTTTCTTTAGAGTACGAGGCTTGAACTGTTGTGTTCAAACGTCATAATCTCTCTCTTTTCAAACTCTCTTGGCAAAATTGTTATCAATCCCATTATCATTTAGTAGGCTCTTTGTCGTGACAACTGATGGAGAAAACCCAATATGATGAATTTGACCTTGAAGTAAAACAACCCGAACTCGTGACTTAAACTTGCACATATGTAACAAAGAGCGGTGCTGAGAGTTCATCCTCCATTGAATCTCTAAGTACTCTATACTCTTCATCCAACCAACCATCAAGTATAAGACGTACATCACCTCTTGAAAATCCACAATTGAATGTGACACTGAGCACTACAACGTAACTCCTTAAAGTGATAGTTATTTTGAGGTGGTAAGAGCCCAATTCCCCCAAGTGGTAAAAGAAAAGGAAAAAGTCACCCAACAATAACTAGATTTCCAAGTCTTCGTTTTTGATAATAAGCTCGAACAAGGATCTTGAAGAATCTTCATCCAACCATCCCCGATACCTTCAGATACTAAGTATACTCGCCTGTGATATTTCACTTCAACCTCAAATAAATAATAGTGAATTAACCCCGTTGTCACATCTTCTGGTTAAAAGCTCACATCTAGCCTCCTTTGACGTTTAAAGTGAACTATGATAATGGTTTTCATCCCGACCATGGTTAAAGGCACATAACCCCGTAAGACTTTGAAATAACCAAATAGCCATGAAGAATATCCAAACAATCACCCAATTCATGAAGTACACCCTTTTATCCCTTCTTCGAAGTAGAAACCGTAGCACCAGCATCAGATAAGATCCTGAAATACACTTTCCTTTCTCCAGGATGGTTCCATCATCACGGGATTTTACAATTCTATAGTTTAAACTGAGAAATAGTTTCTTTCGCGGGATTTTACAAAACCAAGAATAAACCGAGAGATAGAGCTGTAAATTCACTTTACTTACACCGGGATGATTCCATTGTCACGGTATTTTACAAATCTATGATTTAAACCAAGAAATAGTTTCTTTCGCGGGATTTTACAAAATCAAGACTAAACCGTAAGCAATGTTAGTTTGAACGTGTTATGACAACTTTGGTTTCGGTGAATATCTATTTTTAGGGGAACATGCAGCGGTTCATCAACGATTCTTCTCCATCATCAACAATATCATCAACAATTCTTTACTCATATGTAGACAACTTCACAAACCATACTAAGTCGAGTAGTATACACTACTTCCCCCTGAGGTTGACCGTAAAACATCAAAGTACACGTTTATCCCCCATGATGGTTTCGAACTTTCGGAAGCATCATAACGTGTACGACCATTTGCACGAGAAGTTCTTGTCATAAGCAAACATCTTGAAAAATTATGACTGACGCTGAAGATTCTTGAGAGTTTTTGCTTAGACTGTGAAGTATCATTGACATTCAGTGGTATCGAAAATTCATGAGAATTGCTGATTACATCTTATCCAACAAACCCTTTGGCAAACACATCATTCATGAATTCTGTCGGCAATTGATGTGACCATTTGCTGA
This sequence comes from Chrysanthemum seticuspe, assembly GCA_019973895.1. Classification (NCBI taxonomy): domain Eukaryota; kingdom Viridiplantae; phylum Streptophyta; class Magnoliopsida; order Asterales; family Asteraceae; genus Chrysanthemum; species Chrysanthemum seticuspe. The sequence continues at coordinate 143,901,937 of BPTQ01000007.1, read as the reverse complement.
AGTAAATCCGATATACCAAACTTAAACATGAAGTAGAATTCCCCAGATTTGTTACTTAATCTTGTACTAATCCTCGTGAAAAAGAAATGGTGTACCCAATGTACCAAACCTCTTGACATCTCCTCAACTGCGTGAGACACCAAAGTGATAGCTACGTTGTGGGTTAAGCGAGGAAGAATCACAACCGTAACTAAATAGCCAAGTCTTTATCACCCTCTATAAATGCCCAAACAAGTCATCTTCGCGGAAGGGTAGAAAGAAAGAAGATGAAATAAGTAAACGTGCCGGGAAAGCCTCACTTTAAATTCAAATAAGAAATATCGTTCAAACAACCCCGCAGTCAACTTTGTTCAAATAAACAATTTCAAGCCGTGACGAAATATTAACCATGAAAATGTATACACCAAAGTACCAAATATCTTAACTCTACAACTCTCATCATGACATCAAATCCCATCAAATCTCAAAATCTCAAGTTTCATTGTCAAGTCACTTCAACCAATCTCATCTTATCCAAATCACATAAAGTCTCATAAATACGATCCAATTTTGAGAAGGCCATCCTTTTTGCAAAATCATATACCAACATTAGTCGTTAACAAATATACCACCCGTTGAAAGTTTATGACCAACTTACTCATTATCAGAAAGTATCGAGAGTTATGTATCTAATCCGACTAATCATGTCACATGAGCTTGTACCCGTACTTATCAACAACCTTAAGTCCGATTCTCACTTAACAATAATCTTGTACATTACCAATTGTTCATATAATGACGAATTGCAACAAAATCACGTTTAATAAGAAACAACAACAATAATCTTTGTATGCCCACATAAACATCTCGTCCAAGAATCACTTCGGCCCATCAATCTCATTATTACATCCAAGTCCAAACCATCAACCGGAACTCAAGCTGTTCGGCCCATGTTCACAAACGTTAATTATCCCACCTTACCCTAATAACTAGGGTATTTAAGAGCTCACATATCTCATTTGACCTAGTCCCTAATATTTAGAAACCAAACCCTAAATTCTCTCCCAAGAAAAATACGCATCCCTTCTGATGAAATCACATATCACGTACAAAAAAAATCTTGCAAACTCCTTAAATCTCAAATCTGCTTCTTGAACACCATAGTTCACAACACCCTTCTTCCGTTGTTGGTCATAGTGATTTTTCCACAGGGATGGAATGAATCGAATATAACAAGTGCTTGCCATGGTTATGGGACCATTTCCAGGTTATGGTAGGTATTACCATTTTGTTTCTGTTTTCGTATTTTAGTATACACCGAATCAAGAAAAAAGGAGATAGCTTGATAGTTATTTTTCCCTTTCTTCACTTCGGATAAAAAAGAAGTTTAACTTCAGAAACATAGATCGATGATGGTTAACTTTCTTTCGTTAGATTGACCTTTGAGTCTTGATACTTTTAATAGTACGAAAGAAATAGACTGAGATTGTTGATTTGATTTTCCATTACTTTTCGTTTTCAAGATCAATGATGTGTTGGAGGTTCAAAATATTGGTGAATCTTTTAAAGATTTGGAACCTAATGAACCCAACTGAGATCTGTTTGCAATAATAAGAGTCGATGATGATTTTTTCGTGTGAACCTGTAGTGGTTTTGATTTATCTCTTAATATGCACGAAAATAGATCTGAGATTCTTATGAATTTACATTACAGTTTAGTGTAGATCCAGTGATGAGTTAAGAGATGTGTTTGTTGGAGTTGTGATTGGTTTTGATGTTAAGGGTTGTGTGGTCATGGTCAAACTCTTCTTCTTCCTTTCTGTTGTTTTATTCTTTTTTTTTTTCTTCAGACAAGTCGCTTCTTGGTAAGTCGCTTCTTGACAAGTCGCTTCTTCACAAGTCGCTTTTGACATTCAAAAATGACAAATCGCTTACATATTAGCACAAATCGCTTCTTACCAGATTCAATGAATCTGGACATACTCAACTCAAACCGCCGTGAAGAATCCGACCACATTTCCGACTATCTTCATACATAACCCAGAAAAATATCATAAAGATGCATCTTTTTTACCCATTTTGACCTCGAAACATGACCATTTGACCACAAAAACCATCACAAGTTTGGTACAACAACTTGTCACAAAAATATGTTACCCAGAAGAGCATAAAAATGCTTCATTTTTGACCCTGTTTGACTGCATACACTGACCATATGAACCACGATATTTCACGGATATTGGTAAAAAGAAAATTTCTAAAAAGATTTCTGTGTGGACCAAGATAGACTCAAAACAGATGCTTCACAATAATAGACCACAAGACAATTAATTTTTTTTTACCAATAAGGGATACATACAAACAAGTAGAAAACTGTTTTTAGAAAACAAGTGGGAAAAAATAATTTTTCGACCATAAAAGTGATAAAAAAACAGTTTTAACTTGATTCAAAACCTCATAAAAACATCAAAACACAATAACCTTGGCTCTGGTACCATTTGTAGGATCATACATATTGTGTTGATGATGATTCGGGTGGCATTGGATGGTGATGAATCAAGTATGCCATGGTTTAGAGAGAGAAAGAGATGAGAGGGAGTTCTTGAAAGAGAGTTGCAACACAAAATGCAAGGTTAGATTAATGAGAAGCACCACCCTTCCCTTAGTGGGAAGGGTATTTATAGTTACAAACTAAACGCCTTCCTGTCGGGCTGTGGATCAGGCATACAGTGGGTAAAGACCCGTCCTTCCTCCACGGTGTTGCTCTAAACTAAACTATGCTAATGACTAACTAATAACTAAATAACTACTAAATAACGTAAAGTCTACGAGCTAAGATATGCTAAACAATAATTGGGGTGACCGACACTTCCTTATGGAATTTCCAATTCCTAACAAACTCATCCTGCCCCACTGAAGGTTATGGTTCAGTAAACTGTAAGGGTATAATTTTCTCTATAATAACATATGTCAATGGTCTGAAGTACAATCTCATCAGTGTCAGTCAGTTGTGTGATGCAAAATACATAGTGCAGTTCAATGATAAACAAGGTACTATTTTCAATGCCAACAAAAAAGTTGTTCTTATAGCTCCTAGGAGAGATGATGTATATGTACTTGACATGACAACTCTCTCTCAGAATGGAACTTGTCTCTTTGCCAAAGCCACTGAAACTGTCAACTGGATGTGGCACAAGAGACTCTCTTACTTAAACATCAAAAATATAAACAACTTGGCAAAACAAAACAAAGTCCTTGGTTTACCATCACTGGTTTTTGCAAAAGATAAACCATGCTCAACCTGTGAAAAAGGCAAACATCACTGAGCATCATTCAAAACAAAACAAAATTTCTCCATAAAAAGCTGCCTTCAGCTCTTGCATATGGATCTGTTTGGACCAGTAAGTCCAAGATCAATCCAACACGAGAAGTATACTCTTGTCATTGTTGATGAGTTCTCAAGATACACTTGGGTATACTTTCTTTCCAAAAAGATTCTAGCAGCTGAAACAATAATGTCATTCATCAGGAAGATTGAAAACCAAAATGACATTACTATTAAACAAATCAGAACTAACAATGGTACTGAGTTCAGAAATCAGGAGCTTGAGAGTTTCTATGATGAAAAGGGAATTTCCCAAAATATTTCATCTCCTTACACCCCTGAACAAAATGGGGTAGCTGAAAGGAAAAAACAGAACTCTCATTTTGCTAGAACCATGTTAAATGGCTCAACACTCTTAAAGCACTTCTGGACTGAAGCTGTTAAAATAACCTGTTATATTCAAAACAGGTCAATCATTGTCAAAAGGCACAACAAAACCCCGTATGAGATCTTCAAAGGAAGACTTCCTGATATCAGCTACTTTCATGTGTTTAGGTGTCCTGTGTTCATTCAAAATCACAAGTATCACTTAGGCAAATTTGATGCAAAAGCTGGTGATGGATATTTCTAAGGTTACTCACTGATATCTAAAGCTTTCAGGGTGTTCAACACCAGAAGACAACAAGTTGAAGAAACCTTTCATGTCACCTTTGATGAAAGCACTGAAAGCATCAAGTCCTCCAACACCTCAGTGGAGGAAATAGGAATTGATGACTCATCTAGATTGATGCGCGCGGAAGGCGCGTTCGAGGTCAAGGAAACTTCTTTTTCTTCAAGCAAGTTTTTCAACCTCCTAGGCAGTGAACCTAATCGTTGTAGTGTAATATGGGGTAATCCTCGGGGATTGATATCGTTCTCTAGGGGAATAGGAACGCTAGTAAGAAATATATGACGAGAAGGTGGGGTTGAGGATGATTTTATCTTTTTTATGGTTTTTTAGAAAGATAATGTAAAATCTCGAGGCAATTGGTTTGGGGGTGGTACTTCCACCAATTACTCTACTTTAACTAATTATCTAATTACTACGGATAACTATGTCTAATTGAGGTGTGCTCGTATGATGATTAAAGATGTGTTCACTTAGATGCTATTACTCCCTAGTTATCTTTTATTGGTTGGTTGAGTTGTCACGTCCTTTATCTTAACACGTTGTATTTCTAAAGGTCGTAGGGTATGCGTAGTCCCTAGTTCTTTGAGGTTATCTCTCGTATATGACTCACGGAATCGACAAGCCTAAGATATTTCATCCATGAACCATTACATCATTAAGCATACTCAAGCATTAAACACAACGAAAGCCTAGTTGCACTCCTAAGCTAATTTCAATTAAGATAAGAAACAACCAAACAACAATCAATAACTAGGTTTCATAGATCTAAGCAAATACACAAGTAATTTAGCTAGACATGATAGACAAGCAAGCATACACACAATCAATCGAATATGGGGTAGACATAATGATAAATTGGATTAAAAAACTTATCTTGATGTGTAAAATAGGGTATGGGACCCTAGAATACTGTCCAATTCGGACTACAACTGAGTTAGGGTTTGCTCTCCAAAAATCTACCTCTTAAAATACAGAAAAATCGAATTCTATATATAGATTTACAATCGCGACGGCGTCACCTTTTGCATGGGACGCTGTTAGGTCTCCGTCATTAGGGTTTCGTCTGGGCTAAGTCATCGATGGGACGGCGTCACTTTAGAGTTGTGACGCCATCGGTCTTTAGTTGAGACGTCGTCTTGATTCTAGATCTGGGCCGTCTGGGTGAAAACTGTGAGTGACGCCCTCCATATTTAAAGCATGATGCCGTCAGGTTATATGATCAGAAATTTCACTGAGCCATCGCGTGCATGTTTTGATCAAGTATTCTTAGAGGGACGGCGTCGCCCTTTGGATGGGACGCCGTCAGGATATGCTAATCATTCTTGAGTGGCTTTGATCTTGACTTTGCCATTTTCTTCATGTTTTTGCTCCTTTTCGTCAAAATGTGCTTCATTCCAGCATTTTGCTTCCAAAAGACCTAAAAAGTAAAAAGGAACGAAATTAAGCAGTCGAAATACCATAAAAGCGTACGTTTTAAATCCTTATCAAATATCCCTACACTTTGTATTTGCGTGTCCTCAAGCAAATGTGCTTTTGACCAGTCAATTTATAAGTTAGGGGGCATGAAGCATTTGTTTAAAATAGTTTACAACAAGTAAAAATGCCACAATAGTTATAACAAGCACAGAAATTATATACTAACACCTCACAAGTGGTGTTTGGATTCTCTCATCTCTCAGGTTTATATGAAATATAATACAAATGGAAATGGAAGATAAACACTCATTACCTGGCATAGTACATAGATTACCATAAGCTTGAGAATAGATCAAACCTTCACCGCTTTGGCGTATGCACCTAGGAACAACTATCTAAGAGGTCTTTTACAAGGGTTGTAACGTTAGGCTTAGGGTAGGGAAACAAAGGGTTTTGTTGGATATGGGATATTTAGTGTTGGCAAGTAAAAAATCTTATGTTACAAGCATGTAAAGCGTGGCGTTGCTAAGCCAAGACTCGACTCACTAAACTAGATAACTTTAAACAAAACAAATATAAACATAAAGATAGATGTAGGATGGTAGCCCGTATGTTTTTCTTCATTTTTTTTCATACCTTTTTACTCTACCATCATCTACGATAACATCAAAATATAAGGGATTTATAGGAGCATCCCTACACTTGAGTTTTTATTTCTCTAACACTAATTGACCCGATTTGAAAAGATCAAAACACTCGGAGTATTTAATTACATAGACAAAGGAAATTTGAATTTATCGTTCTTTCCCGTTACTCCATAAAATATTACTTTTTACCCATGAGTCCCAATCGTCCCAAAACTGTGTACAAAAGATATGACTCGACTTAGCAACCATGCAAGTAACTAGATATTTGAACAAAGGGTTTAGTAATGATAACAATAATTCACTAAAGATGAGTGCATACAAGGTAGGCTAAGGCAATTTAGGTGTACAGTTGGGGGTGGATTGTAAACAAAGTTCTCCATTGATATTCCGGAAAACTGAAACATCATGAGAACCGCAAAAAAGATAGGCTCTGAGGGGTTAACTAGGGGTATCGTGTACTAAAGATGAGTACATCGCAAGGGTGTGGGGTAATTACTCAACCGATGTGGAAGAGGTAATTATAATACAGGTTTCAAACAAGGGTTATCCTAATGTCTCTTATCACTTAGTTACTCCTAACTACACAAGTGTAGTCTCACTAGCGATCTCGGAATACATCACAAAACAAGTTCTGGAATCTATTATATTTCCGGTACACTCTCTAAGCATTAAAGGTGAATGCTTTTATTCCTAAAGATCTAGGGGCGAACCTCACATTTTTGGAGTGGAATTTGAGTGGTAAACGGTTTTTGTGCTAGTCATATAATTCCTATCCATGAGACGCTTTATTAATACTAAAGTTTAGCTCGTAAATGTCATAACAAATTTTAAATTTTGCGCTAAAATGGCCCTAACTCATAGTTTATTACACAAATTACCAAGGACAAGACAAATGATCAAGTGAGTGAATAGTTTCTAAGTTCCCGTTTTATTCTCCCTCCCTACACTTAAACTGAACATTGTCCCCAATGTTCCCCGAAAGCCTCAAAGTTATGATAAAGGAAGGTAAGTAAGGAAAAAAAACTATTACTCCCCTGATTAGCTCGGTAGGATATGTGTGAAGTTGCGGCTAAATTCTTTTCCAAGAAGAATGCATGAGTAATAAGCTTCATCCAATGAGTGTTTCTTCTTCTTGCCCAATATAACCTGCACACTTATAAGATAACAAACAAAACCTTTGCGTAAAATCGGCGGTAAAGCTATATATGACACACAACTACACTAGAAAGCAAGTAAGATATAATGCTTATGAAATAGATGTTTGCAGGTTTTCTGGAAAATTAAGATCTGGGAATTTCCAAAAATTTATAAGTTGCACAAAAAACAAAAAACTGAGTAATCTGTTTCTACATAGCCTGGCGTCATCAGGCTTTAATCCTGACACCGTCAGGTTGTCCTGACAGAAAGTGGTCTGCTGCGTTTTTCTGGAAAAATTCTGGAAAAGTTACATCATTAAAACCTGGAAAAATTCTTGCAAAACATCCATTATGACTCGATACAAGCATTTGACTCTAACAATTAGAAACATATGTGATCTTCCCTACACTTATTTTTCTATAAAATACCTTTATATGAAATTAAGACGAGGTTAAAGACAAAATAAAGCATTTTTACAAAGTCTAACATGAGAATAAACAACAATGAAAAAAATATATAAACACACAAATAAAAATTAAAAACAATCATTTAAACAATTAAGTATGGCTTGTCTCCCACGAAGCGCTTTTATTTATTTATGAGTATTGTAGCTAGACTCGAAGTCGTGCTCCTATTTTCCGTATATCTTAGATGCCCATTCCAATGCCTTGACTCTTCCTTCATCACGAATGTATTCGGGGCCTAACTCTAGACAAGCAGTGTAGTAAACTTTATCCTTACAATCAACCTCAAAAGATGAAATATTGTCCACATCTAGCTCACCAATGCCTTTAAACCTTTTATTTTTGTAGGGCATTATATATTTAACACATTCGGTCCCATTTGAGAACTTGGCTGTTCCTTCCTCTTGATCATAAATCATCATGGATTCCTCAATAAATGGTCTTCCAAGTATCACATCTCCTAAGAATCCATCAATGATGCCCTTAACATCTTCCAAGATCATGAAATCACACTGATGCACATTTTACTGACCAGGTTTTAATATTTATAAGTGTCTCATTTACCTATGGTCCACCCTATGCACTAACGAGCAATGTACCCGGTCGTGTGTAGTGTAGTAATCGGTAAAACCGATGTCGTCCCAAGAGCTATGTGAGCGGATTCTAATTAAATCTAATTGTCACTGGTTTTAATGGTTTTAAGATTGAAATGATTAATTAACTAATAAAACAAGAAATGAAAGCAAATAAAGGCAAAGGTTGTGATCAATAGATGTAAAGTGTGCAAACCTAGTTACTCATCCTATCATGTTATGTTCTCGTCTAATTACTTCCAATTGATTCAAGTGGGGGTTTAGGTCGCTAGGACAACATTTGGTCAGTTCGTCCTAACCTATCAGCAAACGTTTCCAACGGAGATCAAGCTACTACCCTTGAAAGTCCAGTTGTTTTTAGTCCCCTAAGCCAATTAGTCATTAAGTTCCGCAACATGCAAGATTCGTAACAATGAGTGCCCGGGCGCTAGCATCTTAGACACTTATCCCTAACTTCTTAAGTTCATCCAAACGGCAGGTGATCGTTTGGTCAGTTCGTACAAGCGAAGAAGGATCGTCAGTTGGTCAATTCTTACCCTTCCCCCTCAGTCTACCTACCTAAGGTCTGTTGGTCAATTCTCCTAAGCAACCAGATACTACCGCCATTCAAAACTACTGAAACAAGGGTAGCTACCAACGAACTATGCATGCATACACTAGAAACAATTATACAGAAGCAATTTAAACATAAACACAAAAATTAAGGAATCATAACTAGGCTAGCACCAAAGGTTCTTAGCCGATCATATTAAATGAAAAAATCAATTCAATGTTTGACATAATGAAATACATGAATTGAAAGTAAAAAGAAAATATAATCGCTAATGCTTATCGTTAGGGAGTATTTATCCCTTGGAGATGGCTCCGTATGCTCTTCAAGATCTGCCTTTGGTCCCCTAATCACATTATCTGCTTTTTGGTGTGGAGTGAATGATGTGAAATGCAAAATTTAGGGTTGGTATTTATAGGCGAGATCTAGTTACGGCGTAACTTAAGTTGAGAGTTACGCCGTAACCTATATAATTCCATAATAATGCTCTCGTTATAGCTGGTTACGACGTAACACATGGGATGAGTTACGCCGTATCTTCAATACAGGTTACAAGTGACATGATTACGCCATAATCGTTGGAAGGAGTTACGACGTAGCTTATAGCGGCGTGGAACATCTCTTGACCTAATGGGTTACGGCGTAATCCTTAGTGGGAGTTACGCCGTAATCTTCTGCTGAGCTGGCCTTCTGAGTCACGCATTAGCTACGGCGTAATGTGAGAGTGGAGTTACGCCGTAGCTTCATCACAATGGGCATACTATCATTATTCTCTTATAAAATCTCCAAATCCGCGTCTCTTTAGCTCCAATGCTCATAATTTACCTGAAAGTGAAATATAGAGGAAAATAAGTGTAAATCCATATAAATGATATAAAATACGAGCATTATCGGGGGAAATTGACACTTAATATTCAGGATTATTTGATGTTATCAAATATCCCCCCACTTGAACTCTACTTGCCCTCAAGTATACCTTATTAGATAAATTTCAAAAAAGATATCTCCCATTACCTGGAAAATATAAGTTTAAAAATCCCTTATGCTAGAATAAAACAAAGTCGAACACCTCAAGAAATGGGAACAAAACACTCATATTCTCTCAACTAATCTAAGTATCAATTTCGGAGTGATCACTCAAAGCACAGTCATAGCATGTATTCTATCATAAGTTTGGCGGTTTCACAAATCTCCACTACTAGAGTTAAGGACTAAACAATTCTCGAAGGCAATATGGGTAGACACGACAAAGGTTAAGGGTGAATCGTCATTACTAACATGTCACGGCGAAGTGGAAAAAATCAATGATACATGACCAAATCCATGGCCAAGACACCAAATATTGCTTGCTTCATCACCTAGGGGCGCTTCATGACTAAAGGGTATGATAAGACATGAGATATAATTGGTGTAAAGTAAAAATAACAAGCAAATAGTCTAAACCTATAATCAAGTCATCACCGCTTACCGTTCATCCAAAGTTCAAGTTTCAAGGCTAAGATACCGGATCATGATATACCAAGTAGATGTGCCATTAGAGGACGCCGTGATGGGCACATTACTTGTTCTTCAACTGTTGGCGCAATAATTACCAACTTCATTCTTCAAATGTGACCGAGGTGGCCTCCTCGATACTAAGTCTTGGATGAGCTCTAAACACAATGCTTATAACTTTTCACTTTACAATAAACAAATAACTATAACTATTTTTTTTCTTTCCTCGAATCATCATTTTTTTTGAATCTTAACTAGACATATTATCCCCCCACTTGAGATGAACAATGTGAAAATTTGGGGGGTCTTCAATGATCTTCAAATATATGTCTTTGACGAAAGCGTGATTCCCGAACCTTTCTGCTTGAACCTTGAACTTAGGCAACCAATGACTTCCCGATCATAAATTAAGACTACACGGTAGGCTAACGTGAGTGCAACAAAAGGGTTTAACATGGGGGTTGAAAAGTCGAGGTGACTAATCGATAGACACACAAGGATAGGCTATTTGGGTGATAATCCTATAATATTGCCTTCTTAAACTGAATAATCCGAATACATTAAGCTAACTCAACATACCTCGTCTATGGTCTCGAAATGATGCAAAGGCCAAGTTCTAAAGTTTACAAGCTACCGGCACACTCATAATTTGGTGGATTTGGGGTAAATATTTGGAAATGGATAAGGCTAATCTCACCATATACTATCAAGGGTTATAATGTGCTCGGCTAAGGTCTAATCTAGTTAGGTTAAGAAAAACATTTCAAAATTTTCAAAATGGCATAATTTTTCAAAATAAACTAGAAAAACGAGGGAAAAATAAAGTTCAAGAGATAATTCTACTCCCATCCCCCCACTTGAAATGTACAAAGTCCCTTTTGTACTAAACATTAAATAAAGGTGAAGAGAAAGTAGAATTAGAGCGAGAACTTCCCTGAAATTTGCTCCTAAAAATAAAGAAGACCCACGAAAAGAATCGTGCCTTCGTTTAAACATTCACGAGCAAACATCATTCTCTGAAATCACAATACCAACAAGCATAATTCTAAAAAGAAAAAGAAAAACGAAAATAAAAAGAAATCTAACTCACTTTCGTAGGACTCACGGTTGCATTTAGCGTATGCAACAAGCCTTTTAAACCACTTGGTGTCCCAAGTGGACGAGTCAAGTCTCGTGAGGGCTTACAGGGAACATACCCACAAAGTTCATTTTAAAACTAATACAAGGTTATTATTTTTAAAAAGAAAGAATTAATACTGGAGGATAGTTACGTCGTAACTCCTAGAAGGAGTTACGCGGTAATTATGGCAAAACCTGGCAGACGTTACTGGAGGGTAGCTAAGGCGTAACCATTGCATGGGATTACGCTGTAATAGGTAATTCTCTGGGAGGATCGCTATTGGAGATGTGTTACGACGTAATCATGGGGGTGAGTTACGCCGTAACGGATGGACATATCTTGTCCCCGTTTAAGCTGCTGATGCGATATTCTCTGTTTCCTACAAAAATGGTTAAAAACACAAATCCCAACAGAAATAGAAATAAAAGAAATAAAAAGGATAATTCGGGTCGAAAAGAGCACTTTTCTTTATTAATGAGTCTTTAAGTTAGACTCAAAGCCATGGGGCTTTATGGTGGCCTTCGAACTTGGCCAACTTCCTCCTTAGTTGATCTTTTGTTAGAGGAGGGCAGGTCCCAAACACAAGCAGGAATATACGGAGTCATGCAGTATCGAGTCTCTTGCAAAAAATTAGTCTTGGCCCATTCATAGCGAAATTTAGACTCGACTTCCCATTCTAGTTTTGTAGCCCCAAATTTTACTTTAACCCAATTTTCGAATGAGATCCCCTTGTATCCGACCTCCATTCTTTTTTCTTCATCAAAACATGCCCACTCATTGCGTTTGAGCTAGTCAGGATCGGGGAATTCTCCTCCATTGCAAATCTTTTGGTTAGGATCGCACGTAGGCCATGCCTTAGTGAATCCTCCAGACATCATAATAGCCGATTCACAAAAATGAAGAGTCCAATCTACCTCTTCAAACCAATCGGTCATAATATCGTACCCCCAAAACCAATGTTCCTTGATCAGTTTTTCGTCCTCGCAGCACCACCAAACTTTTGCCTCCTTTTTTATCCTTTAAAAAAAAACTGTCCTCCCCCATTGCACCGTTTGAGAAATGGAGAACACGTTGGCAGTGTTAATTTAGAACCCTTAATAAACGAAGTTATAGGAACACAATAATGAAGTTTTCCTGTAACAATAGTAATACCCTTTTTATCAGGCACTGAAGTTCGAACTTCATGGTTCTCCTCGTCGCTGTCGTCTTCATCACTTGACTCGGTTCCCTGCAAATGGCCAAAATATGAAAGAGGAAAATTTTAACAATTTGCTTGTACCTCCTTGGAAACTTCTTTTGTGACAACTTCATCCGGTTCATGACATGAAGTTTCTTCCATTCTAAACACCACTCTCTCATCACTATATCCCAATGAGAGTTCTTTTTCCAGAACCTTGATTCGGGCTCGTGAGGAAGTAAGGAAAGGTCTTCCGGGAATTAAGTGTTCTTTTTGGGTGTTTGCCATGTCAATAACTACGAACTTGGACGTAAATATGAACTTGTCAACCTTGACCAATACACCTCCCGTGATCCCAAGAGGGGTTGCTTTAGTCATGTTAGCCATCTCAATCACCATGCTTGTCTTCTAAAGATCGATTAATCTTAGTTTCAAAAATATTGAGAGTGGCATGATGTTATTCTAGACCCAAGATTAGCTAATGCTAAGAGATCATGATTTCCTACGGAACATGGAATGACAAACCCATTTGTGCATACTTCCTTGATCGGAAGTTTTTCAATTTCTAACATGTGTTCGCTTTCTGACTCCTGGTTACGCCGTAACTCATTAGAAGAGTTACGGCGTAACTCTAGACTGTCACCGGCAGTCACAACATCCGAGTTATCTGTTGAAGAATGGAAATCATCAACTTGTAATCTTGCATCCTTTTCAGAAAAAATGGCCTTACACACCACCATAGGTTTGATCCCCTCAGGTTCAGTGTTACTTTTCTTTATCTCTTCACTAAGTTTCTCCACCATTTCTTCTAGGTTTTCAAGGTTGTTTCGTGGTTGGAGAGACTTTTATTTGTATTTTCCTGGAAATTATTGAGCCATTCATCTTGTTCTTTTTGTTTTTTGGCTGAGGCCTTCATAAATTTGCTAATGGTCTCTTTAATGATGGGCCTTCTTTCCCCGAAAGGCCCACGGTTGTAATTTCTGGGAGGTCCTCCACGATAGCCATTACCGTTTCGATTATCCCCTTGAAACGGTCGATTTTCACCATATTTAACTTCTTCAACCTTGCTATCTTTGTCAATAAGAGGACATTTTTTGGTGAGATGTCCCCCTCCACAGCTTTCACATCCCACTTGGATAGCATGAACACATTCCCTGAGCTTGAGCATGTCCCGACCAAGATTTTCAAGCTCATTAGTAATGGCGGCAATACCTTCAAGATTTCCGCCCATGCTTCTTTTGCTTCCTCCATCGTGCCATTTTTGAGAATGATCGGCCATTTTTTGGACGGCTTCAATGGCGAGAGTAGGAGTCATGCTCGGAATTGGTCCTTGGTTGTCCAGCATCTGTCTTATAGTCGCGTTGATACCTTTGTAAAAAATGTTGACCTTTTGTTGGTTGTTTAGGTCATGAGTAGGACACTTGTAGAGGAGATCGTTGTATCTATCCCAAGCTTAATACAACGTTTCATCATCATCTTGTTTAAAATTATGGATCTCCATGAGCTGATTAGATATCTTCGAAGGAGGACAATATCTTTGGATGAAGTGCTTTTTTAGGAGAGCCTATATATCAACTGCCCCGGCGGGCAATCTTTCAATCCATCTTCTTGCTCCCCCAGTAAGAGTCATGGGGAACACTCGAAGCATAACAGCGTCATGAGAAACACCAGGAATGTTGAAAAGGCTTGTGATGTACAAGACATTCTCAACGTGTTCGTACGCATCTTCGTCCCTGTTTCCCGAGAAAGGGTTAGCACGTAGCTCCCTCATAAACTGCTCTTTAATCTCGAAACGCACATTAGCTCCAATCGCTGGCCTTACGAGCCTCGGACCTTGTTCTTCCTTTGTCAATGCCAAATATTCCTCAAGAGTGAGGTCATCAATGTTAACAACTTCCATGGTACCTGAAACTTGAAAAGAAATCGTGAGAAAACCAGAAAATTCAAAACAAAACAAAAATGAAAGACTTAACGAAAATCCTAATATAACTCCCCGGCAGCGGCGCCAAAACCTTGATGAAGGTTTTACTGACTAGGTTTTAATATTATAAGTCTCTCGTTTACCTATAGTCCACCCTATGCACTAACAGGCAGTGTACCCGGTCATGTGTAGTGTAGTAATCGGTAAAACCGAGGTCGTCCCAAGAGCTATGTGAGTGGATTCTAATTAAGTCTAATTGTCACTGGTTTTAATGGTTTTAAGATTGAAATGATTAATTAACTAATAAAACAAGAAATGAAAGCAAATAAAGGCAAAGGTTGTGATCAATAGAGGTAAAGTGTGCTAACCTAGTTACTCATCCTATCATGTTATGTTCTCGTCTAATTACTTCTAATTGATTCAAGTGGGGGTTTAGGTCGCTAGGACAGCATTTGGTCACTTCGTCCTAACCTATCAGCAAAGGTTTCCACCGAAGATCAAGCTACTACCCTTGAAAGTCTAGTTGTTTTTAGTCCCCTAAGCCAAGTCAATAAGTTCCGCTACATGCAATATTTGTAACAATGAGTGCCCGGGCGCTAGCATCTTAGACACTCATCCCTAACTTCTTAAGTTCATCCAAACGATAGGTGATCATTTGGTCAGTTCGCACAAGCGAAGAAAGATCGTCAGCTGGTCAATTCTTACCCTTCCCACTCAGTCTACCTACTTAGGGTCAGTTGGTCAATTCTCCTAAGCAACTAGACACTACCGCCATTCAAAACTACCGAAACAAGAGTAGCTACCAACGAACTATGCATGCATACACTAGAAACAATTATATGGAAGCAATGTAAACATAAACACAACAATTAAGGAATCATAACTAGGCTAGCACCAAAGGTGCTTAGCCTATCATATTAAATGAAACAATCAATTCAATGTTTGACATAATGACATACATGAATCGAAAGTAAAACGAAAAGATAATCGCTAATGCTTATCGTTAGAGAGTATTTATCCCTTGGAGATGGCTCCGTATGCTCTTCAAGATCTGCCTTTGGTCCCCTAATCACGTTCTCTGCTTTTTGGTGTGGAGTGAATGATGTGAAATGCAGAATTTAGGGCTGGTAGTTATAGGCGAGATCTAGTTACGGCGTAACTTAAGTTGAGAGTTATGCCGTAACCTATATGATTCCATAATAATGCTCTCGTTATAGCTGGTTATGGCATAACACATGGGATGAGTTACGCCGTATCTTCAATACAGGTTACAAGTGACATGATTACGCCATAATCATTGGAAGGAGTTACGGCGTAGCTTATAGCGCCGTGGAACATCTTTTGACCTAATGGGTTACGGCGTAATCCTTAGTGGGAGTTACGCCGTAATCTTCTGCTGAGCTGGCCTTCTGAGTCACGCATTAGCTACAACATAATGTGAGAGTGGAGTTACGCCATAGCTTCATCACAGTGGGCATACTATCATTATTCTCTTATAAAATCTCCAAATCCGCGTCTCTTTAGCTCCAATGCTCGTAATTTACCTGAAAGTGAAATATAGAGGAAAACAAGCGTAAATCCATATAAATGATATAAAATACGAGCATTATCGGGGGAAATTGAAACTTAATATTCAGGACTATTTGATGCTATCACACACCTATATGTGAAATTACCTACAAAGACATGCAATCCTCTAGCTCACCCAACATAGTTACTTACTTTCCTAGGATATTTGAGAACTGATTCGTGATTGATGAGAGTGAGGCATATTCTCAAAAAGGGAAGCGGATTTGTTATGGGAGAATTTTTAGGGTTTGATTAGGGATTAGGTTAACTGATTTGTAAGTCTTTTATACCCGTTATGTTAAGGTTGATGTATTTGGTATATCGGGGTGTAATTTTCCTTTTGGCCCAGGCTTGTGTTTAACGAAGTTGGACTTGGATCAAACGTGTACTTGGGATACTGATTGTGTAAGTATACGAATCAATGAGATATGATCCAAATGTATTTGGGCCATGGTATTAGTGGTTATAAGTGGTATAAGTGGTCATTTGGATCAGGTAATGCTATCAATCACATGGGCTGGAATTGGACCAAAGTCAATTGGGCCTCACTCTAAATTGGAACAGATTTTGTTGATATCTTTTGTGGGCTGCGATACAAAAGGGTCGAGGGAATGGACTGGACTAAAATTTTCGGTTAATTGAAATCGGTTATATGATTTTTGGTCTTGTGTTATAATAGTTAAACTCGAGTATCAAAATTTGTTATCCGAATACTTTTTATAAAATATTGGATACAAATTTTGTAATATCGAGAATGAGTGGTATATTGACCATAAACTTTTACGGATATTGGAGGACGAGTATCTCATCTCATTTGGACCGGGCTTGGAATTGAGTGTGGGACATTTGGTTTTGTGATTATCATAGGCTTTGACTTGGATGATTAGATTAATTTTCATGAACCGGGCCTCGATTATTACAAGTAACCAACCTTGGGCCGTATACATGATTGGGTCGGATGGGTTTTTCAAGATTTGGATTTTATGAGATTTGGATAAAATGAGACTTGATGATGAAATTTGTTTAAGAGATGTGAAGATGAGATTTGATGATAAGAGATTTGGTGTGATGATGAGATTTGTTGTGGTATGCGGTTTGGTACTTTGGTGTATACATTTCCACGGAGAATATTATGTCACAGCTTGAATTGTTTACTGTACAAAGTTGACTACGGGGTTTTTTTTACGGTATTTCTTATTTGGACTTGAAGTGAGGTTTTCCGGACACGTTTGCTTATTTCGTCTTCTTTCTACCCTTCCGCGAAGATGACTTGTTTGGGCATTTATTGAGTGTGATAAAGACTTGGCTATCTAGTTACTTCTGTGGTTCTTTCTCGCTTAACCCACAACGTAGCTATCACTTCGGTGTCTCACGCTGTTGAGGATTCGTCAAGAGGTTTTGTACATTGGGTACACCGTTTCTTTTTCACGAGGACTAGTACAAGTTTAAGTAACAAATCTGGGGATTTCTACTTCATGATCAAGTTTGGTATATCGGGTTTACTTCACCAAGTAGTCAGAGCAATTTCTGACAGAACTCGTGGATGATATGTTTGCCAAAGTGTTTAACGGATGAGATGTGATCAGCAATTCCCATGTGATATTCGACGTCACAGAATGTCAATGATACTTTACAGTCTAAGCAAAATCTTTAAAGAATCTTCAACGTTATTTATGATTTTTCAAGATGTTTGCTTATGACAAGAACGTCTCGTGCAAATGGTCGTACACGTTAATGATGCTTCCAAAAGTTCGAAACCATCATGAGGGAGAAACGTATACTTTGATGTTTTACGGTCAACCTCCAGGGGAAAGTAGTGTATACTACTCTACTTAGTATGGTTTGTGAAGTATTCTACATATGGGAAAAGAAATGTTGATGATAGAGAATGAACCGTTGATGAACCCGTGCATGTTCCCCTAAAACATATATTCATCGATTTGTAAAATCCCATAACAATGAAAACATCCCGGTGAAAGAAATGTGCATTTCCGGATCCATCTCTCGGTTTATTCTTGGTTTTGTAAATCCCATGAAAGAATCTATTTCTCGGTTTAAACCATAGAATTATAAAATCATCTTTCTTCTTCGAAGAAGGGATAAAGGGTGTACTTCATGTCTTGGATGATTGTTTGGATATTATTCATGGCAGTTTAGTTATTACAAGGTTTTACGGGGTTATGTGCATTTGACCAAGGTTGGGATGAAACCATTATCAAAGTTCATTTAAAGCGTCAAAGAGGGTTAGATCTGGGATTTTAACCACATGATGTAACAACGACGTTAATTCAGTATTATCTATTTGAGGTTGAAGTGAAATTTCACGGGCGAGTGTACTCAGTATCTGAAGGTATCGGGGATGGTTGGATGAAGATTCTTCGAGATCATTGTCTTTTTTACCACCACAAAATAACTATCACTTTAAGGAGTTACGTTGTAGTGCTCAGTGTCACATTGAATTGTGGATTTCAAGAGGTGATGTACATCTTATACTTGATGGTTGGTTGGATGAAGAGTATAGAGTATTTAGGGATTCAAAGGTGCATGAACTCTCGGCACCGCTCTTCGTTACATTGGTGCAAGTTTAAGTCACGAGTTCGGGTTATTTTACTTCAGGGTCAAATTCATCATATTGGGTTTTCTCCATCAGCTATCACGACAAAGAGCCTACTGAATGATAATGGGGTTGATAACAAGTTTGCCAAGAGATGCAGTTAAGAGAGAGATTATGACGTTTGAATACAACAGTTCAAACCTCGTTCCTTAAAGAAAAGAAAAGTTTACGCTTCAGTGCACGTTATCTTCGGAAGAAGAGAAATCTTCTTATTATGACCATTCTCGTCAACATGCTTCATGCTTTTTCCTTGCGCGCTCAATCATCAAGTGAACCGAGTTGTCGTTGCTAGTAATCTTATTCCACTTGCTCAATTTAAATGGCGATGGAAACATCATATGCAACTTTTGCGGGGGAGAAGTGCGAATAGACTACATTTTGAAGATATTCACTTGTTTAATCAAGAATGACATCTCCGTATGCAATTCTTGAGGGGGAGAAGAAGTGTGATAATTCTGCATGTTGAGTTTTATCTGAGAATTTGGTCATACGGCTCCTAACTCATGTAAGAACCAAGCTTCTTCTTATCGGGACATCTTTACATGGAGTTTCTTCTAAGAGCCATTGGTTGACATCTTCTCACGGACTGATGAGTTTAATGACAAAGTGCTTCCAGTTAATGCTTCACGTACACATCAACATGATGATTCCGAACAACCTTTTGTTCTTGTTTAATGTGGTTGTTTGTTTGGTGTTACCATTTCAAGTGTTCGTTACGGGCTGATTGCTGATTTCCTTGATGAACATCTTTCTGTTCTTGTTTGATTGAGAGGGATTTTAGTTAAGGGGATTTGCAAGATGTAAGTTAATTGGAATGCTTTTTGGTGAGGTGAAGGTGTTAACTTTCTATTCCCCATTTAGACAATCTTGAAGAAGGTCGAGTCTACAGTCTGTTATACATTTTCTGCTGCATGTTAGAAGACTAAAGACGAGTTGCATTTAACTTTTAAAAGACTTCTTCTTACTCTGGGCATTTATTAAAAGATTGTCAGTCTAGGGTAGAGCACTAATTGGGGGAGAGTGAAAAGCCAAATTTAATCCCTAATTAGACTTGCTCATACTATTCTTCAGCAAGTTGACTCTCACAAGATTTCAAATGGTCTTCTCAAAAGATTTCTAGTACATGGGCTTATAATGTGTTGCTGATTCTAAAGTATCAAAACCAGCAAGGGGGAAGGAGACACGCATAGATGATCAGTAATTCAATCTGCAACTTCAGTGTTATCGATTATTCTCTCTTCTTCCTCCTGAAGATGTTTGAGTGTTTCCGGCTGAAGACCTTTCAAGCCAAGTCGTGGGAGGATAAACTCAAAATGATCTCTAGGAAGGACATTTGGGTACTTAGGGTTCTTGAGCTTCATACACAATCATCAGGAAAGATAAATGTGTACATTGTGGAGGTGTTATCAGTTATTCTTTGAATGGGTATATGTGTATTCGGGTTCGTGAGCTTTATACAATGAGACTGACTGCATCAATTCAACTACTTGGGAGGAAAAGGTCTCTTGACACCTTTTGGTATGAATTACTTCAGACTTCAGTGGAAAAGAAATATGAGAAGACTTACTCAAGTGTGAGATGATATGTTGATGTTCTATCTTGATGATATAACCCCGAACGGTGAACCACGATGATCATTCTTAAAATGAGCAGCAAGATCGATGATATGGTGTGCTTCTCTGTGCACCTGGCTAAGGAAAGCTTGAAAGAGAGCTTAGAATCTACTCAAGAAGAAGATTTTTGGTTTGGGGGGAAGCTACCAAAGTCTCACTTTTAGAAGGTTCAATTTCTCTCAACGATTCAGGAGCCTCGGAAGCTTTGGTGGTGAAAGTTTAAGAGATGACGATTTCTATCTTCTACAACGATGCTTGATAACATCAAATAGTCCTGAATATTAAGTGTCAATTTCCCCCGATAATGCTCGTTATTTATATCAATTATATGGATTTACGCTTGTTTTCCATTGTTTTCCACTTTCAGGTAAATTACAAGCATTGGAGCTAAAGAGACGCGGAAATGGAAACATTACTAAAAATTTATCACAGTATGCCTATTTTGAAGAAGTTACGGCGTAACTCGTCTCTCACATTACGCCATAACTATTGCGTGACCCAGAAGTCCAACTTATCAAGAGGTTACGACGTAACGCTTCCCAAAGGTTACGACGTAACTCCATTAGGTCAAAAGAGGTTCCGCGCCGCTGATACTTACGCCGTAACTACTGCATCACTTACGACGTAACCGTGTTTATTGAAGACTAGTGCGTAACCACTTATTAGGTTGATAACGCTACACGCGTCGTTCGGGGTCAAGGAAACTTCCTTTTCTTCGAGCAAGTTTTATAACACCCTAGGCAGTGAACCTAATCGTTGTAGTGTAGTAATTAGGGTAAGCCACGGGTATTGATATCGTTCTCTAGGGGAATAGGAATGCTAGTAAGGAGTTACTACGCTAAGGTTAAGGTTGAGGAATATTATTTTTTGTATTTTTATATTTTATGAAATGGAAAGGTACGAATCTCGGGTATTGGATTTGGGGGGGGGGGGTTGGTATTTCTACCGATTACTCTACTATTATCTAATTATCTAAACTAAGGTTGTGGGAGTCTATGTCTAATTAATGTGTGCTCGTATGATAGTTTAAAGATGTGTTTACTTAGGTTGTACTACTCCTTAATTATCTCCTATTGATGGTTGAGTTGTCACGTCCTTATTCTTAGTTGCGTTGTGTGTCTAAAGTTGTAGGGTATGCGTTTCTCCCTAACTCTTTGAACTTACCAAAGGGTCTCGTCTACAAAACCCACTAGGGATAATAAACTCTTACTCTAAGGCACTCTTTGGATGGTTTAGCCTACAACTACTCAGGTAATCATATTCTAAGGTTCACAAAGATGAATCAAGCATTAAGTACACAATGAATGATCTATCGCATTACTAGATCATTGATCAACTAAGATAAGAAACAACCAATCAATATTCAATAATTAAGTTTCATACTTCCTAAGCAAACACACAAATAAATTAGCCGGACATGGAGAACATGCAAGCATACACACAAATAATCAAAGACATAATTGAATTAATGAAGTAAATACTTATCTTGATGTAAGATAGGGTTTAAAACCCTAAAATACTGTACAAGACACCTTAGGTTCGGTTTTAGGTTTTCATTCCAAAAGACTCTCTCTAAAACTGAAAAATTCGGATTCTATATATAAGATTACATATGCGACGGCGTCACCTTATATTTCGTGACGCCGTCGTGTCGCCGTCATTAGGGTTTCGTCTTGGCCACGTTAACCTTGCGACGGCGTCACCTTATGTCCGTGATGCCGTCCTCTTCAGCTTCTGACGTCGTGTGGATTGCATCTAGGCCGTCTGAGTAGCGACGGCCTACTCTTTTACAACTGGACGTCGTCACTTGAAAATAAGAGTTTTGGGTTCTGAACCGTCACAAAAATCCTCGGACGGCGTCGCAATTAGCACCTGACTCCGTCGCCTTCTAATTTCAGCACCTGTGAGTGTCTCGATTTTGACTTTGGCCATTTTCTTCATATATTCGCGCCTTTTCGTCCAAATAAGTGCCATTCCAGCATTTTGCCTTCAAGAGACCTAAAAAGTGAAAAGGAACGATATTAAGCAATAACGGATACAAAAGTGATCAAATAAGGACTTAAACGACCCCTCAAAATGGTACCTTTTAAAACCTTATCATAGGTTACGCAATAACTAGCAGATCTAGTGCATTTACGAAGAAATAGAAGGTTACGGCGTAACTCCTCTATTGGTTACGCCGTAACCCAGACCTGGCCTATAAATACCCCACGAATTCCAGCATTTCAAAGCATCCCATTCCACACACAACACTCTGAGAACCTGGGAAAAAGCTCAAGGCAGGTCTAGGGGAGCATACGGAGCTGTTTCCAAGGGAGAAGTCACACCATTACGATAAGCTTTAGCGTTTTATATTTCTTTTACTTTCAATTCATGTATTTCGTACATTTGAATATTGAATTGATTTGCATGATTAAAACGGTCCACAACACATATAAGCCCCGCAAAAGTCATAACAAGCACGGAAATTACATACTAGCACCTCACATGGGGTGTTTGGATACTCACATCTCTCTCGGGTGTATATATGAAATATAACAAATAGGAAATGGAAGATAAACACTCATTAACCGGTCCTAGTACATAGATTACCATAGGCTTGAGAATAGATCAAACCTCCATCGCTTTGGCGTAAGCACCTAGGAAAGACTATCAAAGAGGTCTTTTAAAGGGTTGTAATGTTAGGCTTACGGTAGGGAAACAAGGGTTTGGTGGGATAGGCTATTTAGTGGTGGTAAGTCAAAAATCTCTATGTTAAATGCATATGAAGAATGGCGTTGCTAAGCCAAGACTCGACACTCTAAACTCTAGATAACTGAAATAAATAAACATAAATTCAAAGATAGATGTAGGATGGTAGCTCGTATGTTTTTTT